>JAIPRM010002913.1:0-28256 GCA_025469315.1 Stegophylla sp. TES_Ste_2020
TTTTTTCCTCATGGTCCAAGTTTCCGACCCATATGTCACCACTGGCTTAATAAGTGTCTGGTATATTTGGGACTTCAGATTTTTCGAGATTACTCTAGATTTTAATAGCTTTGTCAGGCCAAAATAACATTTATTGGCAGCTTGTAATCTTGCTTTTATTTCCGTACCTATTTCATTCTGCTGTGTAATTAGTGTGCCAAGGTATTTGAAATGCTGCACTCTTTTGAATTTGTAGTTTTCGACTTCTAGGACCTCGTTACTACAGCCTATTTGTTCATGTCTTTGCACAACCATATATTCAGTTTTTTCAGCGTTAATCTCTAGGCCTACACGTTTGGCAGCGTTTATGAGTTTTCTTGACTGTTCTTTAAGTTTATCTTTGCTGTCTGCCATCAAGACTATATCGTCTGCATATGCCAATATACTTAGATTACTATTTAAATATAATGTAATACCTAACTCAAAAATTTCTGGTTCGAATTTTGATTTCAATATACCGAAATTCATAGAAAACGACTTGAATAAAAATCTGTAGTTAAAATAATAGGTGCTATTTAAAGAAAAAAAGTTTGTATCACTACAAGACATTTTAAGGTGATTTGAAAAAAAAAGAGTTATAGAAAACACAGTTTTTATAGTAAGTTGAACATTCTAAAATTAATAAAATTTCTAATTTTTCCATTTTTATGGCCAAAAAAAAAAGAGAGTAAGTACACAAAGTGAATAAACATCATTGTGAAAACACTAGCTTCTTCGCTCCACTCTAAAATGTAATGTGATATATAGGTATGTGCGATTTTAACGAAGGAGAAAAACCAAAAAATTTCCAAAGAAAATGAATTTACATCTCCAAAAGTAACCTATACAATACATTATAAGAGCTTGCAATTTGTGGTCTGAAGTCTTAAGTTTTTCTGAAAATCGATTTGCATTTAAGAATTTAAAGTTTATACTGTATGTGTCATATTTTCGAATAATAATTGGCAAGAGAAAATTTCCGTACACGAAAATCGGATGTTCCACTTCGTTGTAAAATTTTGAATTTTGAATTATAGCAATGGAATTCGCATGTTTGTGTGACGAATAACATGGCGAAGCCAAATCTGATATAAACACTTATAAACGTATACACGAAGCAACGTAGGCGTTGATAGATTCGCGTTATTTTTTTATGCTTTCTCAATGGTTTTTTTTTTTTTTTTGTTCAAAAACAATTCATCTGTTTTCGAGACGAATATTCTACCAAAACCAGTGGCTTTGTCGGCTCCGCGCGCCGGCCTTGTTTTATTGGATATTTTTAAGATTATCTAAGCAAAATTTATATTTCGCTTTCCCACATATAAGACGCGGTCGGAATGACCAAAGCTAGATTGACAAAATAAGTAAGTTCTCTCTCTCTCTCTCTCTCTCTCTCTCTCTCTCTCTGTATCTCTATCTGTCCGTCTTATTTCGTGTACAATAACAATAATATATTGTTCTGCTAAAGACCACACAATTTATATAGTATATTTCAACAAACTTACAAAAATCAAAATCACCTGTACTTCCCGTGTTGGACAAAAATTTTGGCGATACTAATACTCGATTATATTTATTACAAATATTAACGGCGTTAATTCTTACTTTTCAAAAACCTCCTCCCTCCCCCTAAAAAAAAAAAAAAAGCTTTTCCTACGTTTACTCCTGCTCAAACTTGTATATCAAATTAGTTTACTGATGTAAAAATATTATCACGTACCTACTAGTTGTCACTTAAATACCTTTAACTGCGCGTGTACAAAAATCATCAAAATTATATATATAAAAATATTTGTAGATTTACCCTGCGTATTATAACTAGGGCTGTGAATTTAATGCACTAAAAAACCTTGAAAAATGCATTGAAATATGCACTTAAAATGCAAAAAATGCCAAAAATTATAGTATCAAATGCACTAAGTAAATGGTTTTTAATTTAATTTTTATATATTTATATTGATATTATAGGATATTACATACATTACTACACTAGTAGATTAAATTTTACATGCATAAAAATATGTTTATTTCATAAAAAAAAAATAATAATAAAATTGTTAATTGAATTTTAATTTTGTACAATGATATTCACCTGAAACATTTTTTTAATTGTTTTTTTAAAGATTTTTAATTTTTTTTTTTTTTAATTTGACGTATATACAACCTGTTTAAAACAAAAAAAGGTTTTCAAAAGATGTTATTTGACAGAATTCAATTAAAATTACCGGAAAACAGGACTAAAACAGGAAAATATGACTTAAAAATGCAAAAAAATAGTTTCATACGTGAATTTATTGTTACATAATTCAAATTATGTACTTACAAAGCTATGTTTCTCAATAAAACCATAAAAAAAAAAAAAAAAATGCACTTTCCTACAAATTCACAGCCCTAATATTATAACTGTACGTTTTTAATCGGTCAAATTCGATGCATTCAAAAGAATATTACGCATGTACTTATGAATTTTGTTGTTATAAAGACATACACTGTGACACGGCCTCTGTGAACTGTGAGAAAATTGTCGTTATAAATCGCAAACGCGGCGAAGCAGTAGCGCAGCGACACCGTGTACTCGTGTAATTAGACACCTGCCACGCGTTTCCTAGACACGAAACGAATTTTTTTTTTTTCGTTTCCACCGTAGCAGCTGCTGTTCAATCGATTCTGTAAATCTCTACAAAACGCTATTCATATCGTTATTGCTTGTTAGCAATGTAATATTAAAACCTATTACACAGTGTTAATATGATCCGAACTGCACAATATGGTGTCGGCCCCTTACAATAACTAGGTTTTGGCCAACATTAGAAGCTCATAAGGGCAGTTGCCCTTATATTCAAGGGACAGTGCTCTGGGCCAAAGCTAGTTATTGTTAACGTACCTAATAACTCTGTTTTTGCATTGAGTTCCTCTTCTCTCTTCCACGAAGCAATTCTGTTGATTTTATTGGGAAAGTATTGACTCTCCAAAAAATAAAATCCTAGATCCATCACTGGCTAATTGGTGTACCGCAGTGGTTCTCAACTTTTTTTAAAGTCACTGCCCCCTTGAAAAGCAAAATATTTTTCAGCACCCCCTAAAAAATCAAAAAAAAAAAAAAAACTACTTGAAAATCGTGTAACTAAAAACAACTAAATAGAAATTAATATAATATCATATAGAACTGACATTTTAAAAGCTGAACTGGCTTTGAATAATATCTTAACGGTTGAATATTCGATAAATTATTCGTAAATTTGTAAATTATAAACAAACCACCCGCATGATGAGGGAAATGGGTCGCCTAGTCATTAAAAAATAAACGTATGGGTCGTCACAGGAAAAAGGTTGGGAAACACTGGTGTATATTATATTATTAAAATGAGACGCAATGGTCTATATTTAAATTAATAGAGAGTTATCGCTGATCCGCCTTAGATTATTCCGCGTGTGTGTCCTATATAATATGCAAATCGTTACTAACTACACGCTCGTACGCGAGCATATAGGTGTAGGTAAGGAAGAAAATATAATATTACATAAGTATATTTAAATGTGATGTATTAAGTGTACTGCAGCATAAACCGTATAACTGTATCATATATATATAATATTATAGATAATTTTTTCAAAATGGATTTCTTTTAATTTTTCCAAATATTCACACTGTATTTTATAGTTGGTAAAAATATTGAACATCAAACAAAGCTACATTAAATGAGAACAGAAAATTGTGGTTAGTATCAAAACCAGCCATCTAACAATATTTATTTCAAACACACGTTTTTACCTGCTCTGGTAATAGTACTCAAATTTTTTCAGTTTTCATGAAATTGAGTATCAACTATAATTATTAAGTTCTATTTGGTTATTATTTTATACTATTAGATAATTATATGCATAAAATTCGAAATATGTTTTGTATTTCTTAAATTTTCCACTGTTTGTTTCAAAATCTCCTATGTCATAAAGTCAATTTCAAAACCAGCCAAAGTGAAAAAAATAAATAAATAAATTGTTGGTTTCAAAAGCAGCCATTACATATTATGCTTAAATTCACAACAAAACCAGCCACTTCAAAACTATAAATTTATTTAACTCTTGTAATAATATTTTTACAAAATATATTTTCACATACCATTCAAAGCTTTGATTTCATATTTATTATAAAATTATAGACCAAGTAATTTAAGTTAATTAAAGTTGTTTTTGTTTTTTGTTGTTTCTGAAAAATTTCGAAAATTGCTTATAGCTGGTTTTGAAACTAGACGCCTCATATATATTATATAATATATACATTATACATACACGTACGCCTAACTCTTCTTTTTTTATATTATTCAAAAACTGTTATCATGACCTGTGTACAGATAGGGCTGCGGATAAAGTTTGTGCACGTTCGTGTAATACTCTCGCCACTCTCGGGGGTCCGAAGCGCGTTATCATATTGTACACATCTAATACACATTAATTATCTTGTGTACATTATAACAGTTCACGATTCGCGATAATTAATGAATTCACCACATGTTCGCATGTATTTATATTTATTGTACATCGAGTTTATTATGTTTAAATACGCGTATAAGTATATTAGTATATACGTACACTATCTTCGTAAGAGTGTATAGGAATAAAAAGTAACGGAACATATTTTGTACTACAATATTGTAATTCGATCTTCGAGGGGCGGGGGAGGAGGAGGAGGAGGAATATGCGTTATTTTAATTAATATGATTTTATTGGTAATTTAAGTGTTTTGAGTAAAAAGCTTCAAATACACACACACACACACACACGCATATGCTTAAGCGAATAAGGGAGTAAAAGCGAATGTCGGTTCTGTATAATATGTAAACCCTTACGAAAATACTTTTTGTACTTGAATGTATATGAAATTATCGCCGTTATGACATTATGACATCTCGAAAAATATTATAAGCGTATTTCTTTTTTCCTTAACGCCGTGAAAAAAATTATAATTATGCACTCTCATAAAGTATAAATATATAAGCGACATGATATTATACGCACATCTGCTTATAATTATTTATCGTGAGAATAATAGAATCAAGATGGTGGCATTGAAATTGGGGCATAACGTATGCCAATGAAAAAGGTTTAAAAACATTAGTTTTTATAACAGAAAAAAGATACATGTAAAAATGTTTAAGTTATTAGCACAATATGCCAGAGCTGACTTAGTGTATTCGTGGTTTACAAGTCGCAGACTTAGAAATGTATTGATACGTATACCTCGGTTGATATAAAAAGTTCTGTCATATTAAAACGGTCACAACGACTTTTGTTTTCCGGTTAAAACCACATAAAATATTTTCTTAATCTGTTGAAAATTCTTTTAGATTCTGAACGAAGTGAAGAAGCTAGTAGTGTTTTTACAAAGACGTTTATTATTATTATTTTTCTTTTTCTGTGAACGCTTTTTTTCGCATGGATCTATTTGTCCAAAAGTCTTGATCAGTAACTTTTTGAAACCAAATTTTACTTTAGTTGGTACTTTAGAGAGATCGTTTTTTTTAATTTCTTAATTCTTCAATTTTTCTTTTGGAAAAACTACCCAAAATTTGACAAACCATCATTTTTCGATCCAAACTATTTGAAAATTTAAACATATATAGGTGATGATATGAGAAACATATTGGCTCGAGAAAATTTTGAAAAAATATGAAAAAAAAATTTGGAATATTTTTCAACAAAATTTTTTCTCATATAATTTTTTTTTCTTTTTATATTAGTAAAGTAAAATATATACAAGAAAGTCGGGCATACTTCGCACCCGGGATATTCTTCGCTCTACGGGTCAGATACTCTTGGTGAATGTGTTGAAAATGACGACTATTATTATTGTTCTTTATATTATTAACTATTCTTTCGTTCAGAATCGTCTTATTCAAAAAGTGATTTATCGTTTCTTTAAAATTATACACACCCATCAAGTACAATCGTTTAAAGTTAAAATTATGACTCAAATATTACTATTCAATAAAAAAACAGTCAAATAATTTAAATTATTTATTTATTCAATGAAACAATTTTTTGTGAAACTCTGGTTAATTATTATACCGGACAAAAATCGTCTGCTAAACTTAATATAAAAATAAATACCATACGTCATAGTTTCCCTCGTTCTAATCCGCTGGCGACGAGGAAGATCGTGACGTTGTTTAAAATATACTGACAACACACGATTTTTTTTTTTCTTTTTTCTTAAAACACACAATGGAATTCATTTGTTTACCACAAATTTAATATTATAATTATTACTTAACAACACTTTTTTGTTCTATGTGGGTTGTGCCTCGTGGCAATCGCACGCATCCGTTCACGAGCGAACTAAATGGCCCGCTTCGTCGGATACGTATGATGCATGCGACAACAAGAAATAATCAAATGGTTCATTATTCCAAACATTCGAATGAAAATCAAATTAAAAAGAATTATACACTTAAATATTGTTAATACAGTTTTATATATTATCGGGCATATTTACTTATTGTCATTGTGTACCTGTGTCTACCACCGGTTAAAACTTCTTTTGCCCGTTGGAAAAATTATAAAAACGAATGCTGCGAATATTATTTTGTAACCATTTCATCAGACAATGATATCATAAACGTATACGAGTATACGTAATAATTGTATTATATGCATAGTATACGCACGCGCTCGTGTATATAAAATTAAAATAATTATTCCGCACACTTTTTATAATATTATGAGAAACGATTCGATGCACTTTACAGCAATGCACTCGCATAATATTATGCGTATGGGTTTGTATAATATTAAAGCGATAATATGTGGCAGGTGGAGAGAGCAAAAAAAAAATAGACTAAAAGACTGTCGGGAGAAATAAATTACTACAAAATGCGCGAAGGGTTGATAACGCAAAATATTACTTAGGCGGTTGATGTAATTTGCAATCCGTTTTTAAATATATAATGAAGTGTTTATAGTGTATATATGTATACTTACCTACCGCAATTATTCTTTTGATCTCTCTTTCATGCCGTTATTTCAAAAAGGTGACTACTACTAACTACTATAATTTATAGTGTATCACATTGATTGAATATGCGTTCGTTGTATAAATAAATGTACCTACGTTTAATAGCAATGTAATAGTGCATCGCAAAACCAACCCACTCCCCCGCCCTTTTTCCGGGGGTATATATTTGTCCGACCTACAGGGGTGGTGCTAGAGTCCAAGCGTTGAGATGAAATAGACTGTATAATGATTTGGAATTAATTTTTTCATATTTTTTACACACCGATAAATAAATAAACTTAAATTATTATTCTACACTGAATATATTGTGTATAATAATAATATATACCTTTACCCTTCACATCAATTTAAATAATATTACACCGTCGGTTTCCGTTTTTTGTTTCATATTTATATTGAGACACACGGCATAATATAATAATAATAATAATTATAATATATATCGGCACGTGTACGCCGCTGCAGTGGCAAGGTGAGTTACATTACAATATAATTGCTAGCAAATAATATACATAATATATTATTGTAAAATATTGTATGTTGGGTGTATAATATTGTAGTATGTAATAAATAAATAACAATATTGTATATGTTGTCAATCAATGTTGCGGGTGCAAATACCTGATTATAGTGTTTTGAATAATAATTATTGAATACATAATATTAATGTAATCACTGAATAATATTTGTGTGAAAGAGGAAATACACCATTTCCGCGTTTATTTTTCAAAGTTTGTTTATCATTTATAGGCCTGGGTTTGACACACCACGACCGGTGTTCGCGCAGAGTGCGATTTGCAATAGTGCTGATAATTATAATAAGGGCTAGGGACTTAAAGCTCTAAAAAAACTTAAAATATGCACGCATTTATGCTCTAAAAATATGCAAAAATGCTAAAATAATCTCTTATAAAACATAAAGTTTACTGTTAAAACTCAAAATATTTAAAAATTGTATTGTATAATATGTATTATTAATATTCTTCTTCTATTATTTATAAAATTTCTTTTTTTTAATCTTTATTCTATTCAATCTTACATTTAAACAAATAAAAATATCAAATAATATTCAATCTCTTCGGGTGTTCAGTAAAAAATTTTCCAGTACCAAGAAAACTGAAATGAAAAATATTGAAAAATATGTGAAATATGCAAATTAAAGAGAACTCCTGGTGTTATGAAACGAATATCTTTAATATTACTTAGCTATATGTTTTGAATGATTTTTAAAAAACATGCAAACTCCTATAAGTCCCTAATTATAATATAATATATGATAATATTTATCTTTTAAATTGCATATTATTATAAATAATATATAAACCTATACATATAACACACCATTCGCGCGCTATATCTCTGTTTGATCGGATGACGTGCAACAGTCCACGTGTCCAACAAATAATTCGGCCTCATTTTTCGCGTGAGGGGTTTATCATGAATCACATTATATTTTATCAAAATTTAGTACATTGAACACTGTGAGTTGCACTAATATAATATAAAAATATATTGTGTAAAGATTAGGCAATAATGAATTTGATTGATTTATCATAATATTATTTGGTTAACCCGGGATAACGTCAACGTCGTACGCCGAATGCTATACATAATAATATAAGAAATACTATGTTTATAATTTTGTGAGGTGTCTGCTGCAAGTGGTGTGAGTAAAAACGTTTTGATAACGTTATGAGGACGTAATCGCACCTGCTTTGTCGCCTCTCTTTGTTCGTCTACCGAATTACGCTACGCAAAACATAAACGTTTAGATTGAACAAAATTTGAACACCGATTAGAAAAAATTAATATTTAGGGTTTTTTTGGGGGGAGGGGGGAGTGTCGCATCACGTCACTTTTACAAAAATAGTAATAGTATATGAAATAGAATAAAAAGTCGAATCTATTTAAAAAAAAAACCAAAAACACGAGAAATTCTTATTTCATTTGTAGATCGATATTTTTTAAAAATGTGATGTGATATTCATTCAAAAACATTATTTTCTTTGATTTTGATAAAAAGTTCTAAACTCATCCTAAATGTCACAATCGATGATCTGCGTACCTACCGTAATTTTGCAATATTGTTCGTTAAATTGACAGTTAGTAATATATAATGTAATGTAATGTATATTATCATTAAACTAATAATTAACATAAAGAAATTATAATATTTATTGACTACAACAATTTCGGTTAGCATTTGCATATTGTTGTTATTTATTGTAAAATATAGCAAAATGTGAAATAAATACATTTCATGATGCTCTGATATCAAATCTAAAATTTGCTTGTGCATATATATTTTTGCATATTGTATAGTATGATATGTTTTTTAGTAAAGTACACCTGTATTTAAATTTTCATAAAATTAAGATTACAAAGAATATGTTTCAAAGGCATTTTCGTCAGGTTTTTGATAGTTTTTCCCAATTTTTGGAAAAACTATTGAAAATATCGAAAAATTACCTCTCAAAAATATCATATAAAGGCAAATTCTGATTCAAAAAGTTACTGGTCACTCCTCAACGTTAACAGACATATTAACTCAAAATTTAAGTCACAATTTTTTTCTCCTTATTTTTATTTTTAAATAATATATTTAATATAAGTGTCTACCTATCATGTATTTCAAATTTAAATTAAATTAATTTGAATTATTTTCTTGCCGTTGTTTTTATTACGGATTAATATTATCTATACAATTTATAATTCATATTTCATTACTTAAATTTATTTTTTTAATGTTTGAAAAAGAATTGATAATATTACACAATATGCATTATTTCGTTATTGATATATATATATATATATATATAGAAAAGGTAATTTTTATATTATGAAAAAAATTCATATTGACGTTTAGATAGGTAATTTTTTTTCAAAAGTGAAAAAACTAAAAAAAATAGTACAATATTACACTGGGCTTCAATCAGAATAGTTTTCCGAATTCAGCGAATTATCATTTTTTTTTTTTTTTGAAGTTTTTAAATACGTTAAGTGAAGTGTGGGGGCTGATCAAAGTCCCTCATGGTTTTTTCAATTTATAATTTCCATATTCTGCACCACACATAAATCTTTCTGATTTATGTCACTGATCGGACTGATCTAGAATACTGCGACATAATATAATATGATGTATGATTTGATATATGTAGATATACATTTCTTTTAGTTTACATCGCCTTTATAATTATATAGAACTATAATGTCTACGCGTGGATCACATAATATAATATAATTGTTTAAAACTAATTAACCAAAAATTCAAGTGTCATTACAGACTATAAAATATTTAATTACAGTGTTCTCGTGCTTAGTAGTTCAATACACGCAAGAAATGGTGTCTAATAATTACGAAAAAGCTATTGGTGTGGACCTTTTGTACAATTATTATTATGTCAATGTGAGGAAGAGTCATTTGATGTCGGTTTTCAAAAAGGTCTTCACTGTATTGAATCGGACCGGTATATAATTGGAAAAAAAAAAAATCGAATTTCAACGAGCAGAACCGGCAAATTCACTTTTACCCTTCGCGCTCTCACCGCCACTCGGTATACATGATATATCCGAAATATCAAAAGAAATCGACGAATACCGCGTTTAATATTAAATACATTTTATAAATGTTAAACGAGAAAAAAAAAAAAAAAGAAGAGTTTGCACAATTAAACCGCCGTGTAAAATCGCTTGCGTATAGAATAATATTTCAATCAAAATAAAAAAAAAAAAACATATACGGTTGAACATTACCAAACCTGTGCGGTACACAAAAATCAAAATACTCGTCCATATCTAATATTATAATAATCATTTTATAAATTGAAAACGTTTCTAGTCGTAGAAAACATATTGTGAGGTACATTCTACAACGAATCAATAATTTCTTACATAATGCATTTTTTAGGTTATACCCTGCTGCTACGCAGTTGTATTGCAGTCCTGCAGTGGTCACATGCATTATAAGATATAATTATTATGTTTGATTTTTTTCGACCTTGAACTTCGACAAAACATTTTGCTTATCATAAAATATTGCCAATTTTTTTGGTATATAAAATAAAAAATAAAAAACAACTAAAAATTTCTGCGAATACGTAGATATTTTATTTTACTCGTAAATCATTGAGCAGTAAAAAAAAAAATTTTAATTTTAACTTTAATTTTATTTACTAACTACTAGTTTATCTACTAGTTTTAAATTTAATTTATTGTCGCCTAATAAAATTGTCGATCGCCTGTACGAGTACAGAGTAAATTTTGAAATCATGTAAAATAATCAAAGAATAATAATTTCATCGATTATAGTTACATAAATAATAGTCATAACTGCGTATACAGAGTGTCCCATAAAGATTTACTCATATCGATTTAACCCTTAATAATCCATAGATTTAAATTTTATAAATATACAAATTAAAACACTGATGTAACAATACATTTTTATGAAAAATAAAAATTTTTATCCTTACAAATTCTTAATACTTTTCCAAAATTTTGGAAAAACTACCCAAAACATGACGAAAACGCCTTCAAAACCCTTTTTTTTTAACTTTATGAAAATTAAAATATTGATGTAGACAATATTAATATGAAAAATATTTTGGTGGAAGAACATTTCTAATTTGTGACCTAACCTTTTTTTCCTCATCAAAAAAAATTTATTATTTTTCCAAAATATCAGCTTTACAAAACGGCTCTTTAGAATTTTCTCTAAAACTTTAGTATAAAATTTCAAATTATAGAATTTGGGACCTAAGAAAAAAAAATGCATCGTTATTACAGCTGTAGCGTAATGCTGAAGTAATAATTAAAAAAAAAAAGAATAAGAAAGTTAGAAATTATTTATAGAACATAAGTTATTATTCTATCAAAGTTCTATTTTTGAGACATTACACACACACACACATATGTGTTTGTGTGTATATAATTTATAAATGTATACATAATGCATATATATATATATATATTTTTTTTATAATTTATGTAAACATGGTGTCCTCCATCGTTTCGCGCTATCGTGCAATGTCTAATGATCCGACCGAATACGAAACGCGCCGTGGGGTGCACTGCAGACAGACTCTACAACGACTGTGGTCTTTTATTTTTTTGAATGCAGAGTATGCAGTTTTCCTATGTCAGCCGAAAAACCAGGGAAACGGCTCATATAATATTTCCATTTTTTTATTATTTATATATATATATATCGTGTATATTCATTTAAATTAACCTTGTGAAAAGTTCGTTTTACTTTCTAATATTTATAAGTAAGTCGTTGGTATTAAAAAAAAAAAATAAGAATATAATTAAGCTTTTTTCTCCGAGCCAGCGTTCTATTTATTTATTCGATTACAATAATCGTATTAATTACATATAACCCCATTATGTTTGGTATATTAGTACACTTGTATTAAATGGACAGTAAAAATACTGACAGTACAATTTTTTATATTTCGATTACAAATGTAAGCATAAGTCGATAACAGATTTTATTCCTATTTTTCGTTTTTTTAAAAATTATAAAACTACATAAGATGTATAAAAAGATGACTAAAGACACTTCTTGTCTCGAAATAATAATGTGATGCCTTGTGTTATAAAAACAAAATAATATGCTGTGCTTGTTTTTTAATTAATTTTTAGTAATTTCAAAATTAAATAGTGGTCGCATTCCGTCTTGTGTTTAGCCTGTGTCTTTTGTTTTATTTTATTACGTAGGAGTACATAAACATATATATATATATATGAAATTTTTAAATAACTAATGTGAATGGATAGCGTTACAGTATATTATTTTGAATTCAAATTACTCGTATTGTACAAATTAGCTGCAAATTAACCGTGATGGATATTTTGAGCATAAGGTAAAACAAAATTTCGAGAAAATTATCAACACAGGATTTTCATTCCAACATATTAGCATATTATTTATACCTGTATGAAAACATATTGTAATCACGTTTATATGCAAATCATGCGATCTAACAGTGAAAAAGCTTTGTTTATATTATAATTCCGGACGTTTTTTCGTTTTTACATTAATTCAAGACGACCGTGGTAAAAGAATAGTGTAAAAAAAAAACATTTTAATTTTACCAGAGAGAGGATGCCCATAAATAAATAACCATCGCATAATTTTTATGTTCCATTGCAGATTTAATACATATTATAATATTTAACAAATATCAATTATTACTGCACGTTAATAATAATTTTTCGTGACTGTCATATTATAATATTATATCATACAAATTATATGATATATATATATATATATACATAACTGTTTGCACACTGTCCCGGCGATGTGTACTCGTAGATAAGAACCGCATTGCACACGTGGTTTAGCTGAAAAAAAAAACAGTATTATTAAAATTTTATTTACTATATTTTTATGGAAATAACAATAAAACGAGTTACAAAATACAAAACAGCTCCCCATCGCAGGCCTTGTATATTATGTATTATTGTATCTAATTAAAATAGTAAAGCTAGCCGTATGTATTATGTATGGATGACTTTTGCCGGTTTTGATATATTATAATATGCGATGCTTATTATATTTTTAACGTCCTTGTGTGAATTCTAAGAAAAACATAATAATAATATATTAAAAGCACGTCAAAAAGTAGTTAACTTGTAGCATTATACGTATACTACTAATATACTAGTCTACTACCTGTATAATGCACGATTTTTTTTTTACAACATCGGTCGAACTTTTTAATTATCATACATGTATTAAAATATATTTCCTAGAAAAATTGTTTTTACATGAGAGCAAAACATTTTAATTTTATGTAGGAAATAATATATTATGTTTTATTCGTAAATCGGATGAAAATTACTCTTTATATCGATTAATATTTCACTATACGTCTTAAATGATATATTTAACTATTATATATTAAAAAACTTAACTAATTTTTTTTATTAATACTTTATAGTTTAATGTTATTAGTTATTACTATGAAAGACTCCATTTGGTTTTATCGTGAAGTAAAAATGAAAAGTAATAACAAACACTTTAAATTTTGCGTTGTTCCAAATTATTTTTCATGGCAAAAAGATTTTCAAGTTAAATTTAAGTTCTTTTTGACAGTATTTTATATCGGCAGTATATAAACACGTTTTGTAGAAGCACTCATCTGAATTAATTTGCCGGTTGTTGAAAATAATATATATTATAAATTATTGGAATTTTAACAGAAAATTTCGCCCTTTGATAATAGCTCATATTGTTTACACACGATTACACACACACACAAATAATTATTGGTGTATAATGTATATAGTAAACCGAAATGGTAGTTCATTCACTTATATATAATTGGTACCTGTGTAAGAACAGTGTTATGATACGAATAAAATAAATGCGTCGGTACACTTTTTTTATTGCGTCAAAAGCGCCACGTCAAACGGAAAATGGAGTAGGTAGGTGCACGACGGAAAACTTGTGAATAAACATACAGCTGTATTATATTGTTGTATTATTTATAAGTAATGAAAGGGAAAAAGTCGTCACGCAACGTTTGGAGCGGGGGGGGGCCGGATCGGGGAAAAAAAATCTCTCGAGTGATGCGAAAATGTACTAAAAACGTACGTACGTCGTCGGTGCAGAAGACCTAAAATGACTTAAATGTCATTTAAAAGAGAACGAGAAGCGGACGGAATAATTATTTTTTAAAAAAAAAGAAGAGGTATCCTCGCGACCCTTCCGCGACTCGAGCATTGCCACACAAACATCAGCGCACGCATTACCCACACAATTACAATGGTAATCGCCTTGTGTACATTACACTCGCGCGTCTCTCGTATAATTTCATTTTATTATTATGTACTCGACCGTTGCTTATATTTGTTTAATATGCTATTGTTTTTACTGCGATTTATATATATATATATGTGTGTGTGACCTAAAATATCGAAAATTTCGCTTATTTTTTGAAAACATAATGTTTTGGAGAGCTTCACTAATATCAAAACTCCCTAAAAAAACTATTACTCGAAATAATTTATTTTAAATTAATAATACTGCCCGATTGGACTAATAGACACAGATATTTATCATACCTTTCCGAAAGTGTCTGCTTTATATGAGGGGGGGGGATCTATAAGGGAATTTAAAAATGACAAAAACATTATGAGAAACCGATTTGTTTTTTTTCTTCTAAGAAATAATAATTTTATTATCTACTTGATATTACCAAAATAATGGTTTTTATAAGTAAAAGTCTCTTCATCGAATAATTCTCCAATAAACTAACGTAATGTGGCCCTTGAGCACACAATTTTAGGCCCTCGTTTACGAGTACAATAACGCAGTAGTAGCAGTAGTAGTAGTGCGATATTTCGCGCGCGCCGTATCCATCGGCGGCAAAATCAAAAAAAAATAAATAAAATAACGCCGGTGCATTCTGTCTCGCTCTGTACACGACCGCCGCCGACCCCGCCGCCGGTGCACTCGCCGCCGCGCGGTTTAAGGGCTCAGACGCGCGCCGATAACGCCGCCGCCACGACGTCGGGTGGAAGGGATGGGCGCGGGCCGCGGCGGCGATCGATCAACGAAATTCTTTTTTCGCCGCGGCGGCGGCGTTTAATTTTCGTTGGCGGAGGCGTTTTTATTTTTTTTTCGGTCACCCACCGGACGCCGCACCGCCCGCGGCCGTTGCACGTTCGACGCCGCCGCCGCGCCTGCACCGCCGCCTGCACCGTGCACCGCCTGCGCCCACCGCCGACGCCGCCGAACGTTTTGGGCCAGCGACGGCGGCGGCGGCGGCGAGAGAGAAGATGCAAATTCGCCGGGAATTTTATCGACGTGGGCCTACGTCGCCGCCTCTCGGCTATCGGCACCAGACGGCGGCAGCGACGGCAGACGGGACGGCGGCGGCGGCGGCGGCGGCGGTGGCGGGCGGACGGGCGGAAAAGTGGAGGTGGTACGTGTGCCGGGGCCCTGTGTGTGTGTGTGTGTGTGTGCGAGACGACAAAGAAAAGCCCAGCTAAATTCGGCAACCACGCGGCGCGCGCAACCCCGTCGCGTTATATATATATATATTATAATATATATATTATGCGTGCGTGTGCGTGCACATAAGTATATATAAAGCCTATGTACATAAAATTCAGTACATAAATGCACGTACACTCTACTTCTCCTCCGGCCGCCGCGCGAACGCTCCTCCGTGCTCTGCCGCTTTCATGACCCTTCAGAACAATGTCTGATACGAAAAAAAAAAAAAGAAAAAATATATGCACTAATAATATATATGCGTTTCGGGGGGGGGGGCGGGGAAGAAGGGATACCGTGCTTGTTCGCGTGCGCAGAGAAGCGGGGTTTGAATTGTTACAACGACGCGACGAAAAAACAAATAATAAAAAAAAAAAAAAATGGAAATATTCCACGAGGCGTTTCCCCTCGTTTTTCGGCTGATTTAGGAAAACTGCATAACCCGCGTTCAAAAAAAAAAAATAATAATAATAAACCACAATCGTTATATAGTAGGGTCTGTCTGCAGTGCACCCCCATGGCGCGGCGTTTCGTATTCGGTCGGATCATTAGAGCCATATCAGACATGGCGCGTGGGAAACGATGGAGGACACCGCGTTTATATATATATACTAAAATATATTACATGTATACATTTACACACACACATATATATAGGAACCTGGATAGGGGGCAAGATGGAGCAAATAAATGCTCTCTCTGAACTTTTCAAAAGTAATTTTAATTATTATTATTATCGTATACTTTTAGAATAATATTTCATTGACATTCCGACTGTTTACAGATATACAAATTTTATACAAATTAAATGTATTCATTTTATTATGTTAAGTGTAAAAGTTAATTTTATTGTTATAAACATTTTGATTGGATTTGAATTGATTTTTGACTCTGATTCTGTTGTTCTACAGTCAACTCTATTTTCCAATCGTAACAAATTAAACGCTTTAATAAACGCTATTATATCCAGCTAGGGCAAAACATTTTAAACCTAGAATTGCATATAAAATATAAATATAAATTTTTTTACGCATTGATGAAATTCGATAAAATATATATACTGTGAAATAGCATTACGTAAGAAATCGAAACAGTTAAAAAATGCGAAATGAAAGTTTCAAAATCCAAAAATCCTATACTCGTTATAATCAGCTAAAACCGCATTGTACACTCTTACAAATTTATAGCCTTAAATTACATATACGATTCTGATGTAATTTGTAATACTGTACTTTATGCTATTTTAATTATCATGCCTTCCCCTGATCAAATTCCTGTGGGCATCCATGTGTACGCATTGTACAGCGTATATTGGATATATGAATTATATATTATACTTTTCATGTCACACAGCATCTTGGCTATATTATAGTCCCTACTTTCATGCCGGTACGTTTGTGTCGTAACACGTCCGATACCCGTATGATATGTAAATATTAACTTACAGAAAACATAATACACCGAAAATTATTTTAAATTTAAATTCTGAGCGGAGTGAAGAAGCTTATGTTTTTACGATGACGTTTACTTTTATTTTTCATTTTTTTGCTATGTGAGAACGTTTTTGTAGAAAGAAAAAAACTTGCCCAAAAATATTTGACCAACAACATTTTGAAACTAACCTAACCTTAAGAAGTCATTTTCAAAATTCTCAATAGTTTTCTAAAAAAATTTGGGAAAACTACTCAAAATTTGAATAAAAACAGACTCGGAAACTGTGAATTTCATATAATCCAAATTTTAAGCAAATTTAAATATAGTTAGACAGTAATATTAGAAATATTTTAGCACGAAAAATTTTTGAAAATGTGAAAAAAAAATTTTGTAAATTTTTTTCCGACACTTTTTTTCTCTTAAATTTTCATTTTCTTTTCTCAGTTTTTTTACCATAATATTATTAGACATTTTACCCATTGACCGATTACCTTCACAGACCGTGCAAAATTATATTTAAATATAATCATAATATTATTATGTTAGACACTATGCAGTGCGGCGACAAGGGTTGGCGGCGGCTGTGGTGGCGGTGGCGGCGGCGGTGGTGCAAGGAGTGAGACGCGTTTTGGGGAAATTCGCTTTTGTGCAATGTATTCGTTTTTCCCTCGAGTGCATCGCATCGCGCACGGCCTGCCGCCGTCGCGCCGCTACCGCTCCGCCCGCGACCGCCGCTGCAGCGCGCATAAGCCGGCCGAGTCGATAAAAAACGGCCTCTCGTGCGCGCGTGTGTGAAATAAGTTTTTTTAAAAAAAAAAAAAAAAAAAAAAAAGCGGTCGCGCGTACATGGCGCGCGGAGACGACGGGTATTTTGGCGTGGCCCGGCTAGACCCGAAGTATTGATTATCTTCCCCTTCTTTTTTTTTTTTTTTTATTTTTATTTTTTTCGGTTGCTAAGTGATTATAACAGAAAAAAAAAAAAATTTCGGCCGGACGAGAGAAGGGGAACGGGACAGAAAAAAGCGGAAGTCGACCGAGCCAGCGGGGGCGCCCTCCCCCCTCACACACACACACACTCGTACCATACACATATAAGCATGTACATATAGAAATATACGTATATATATATATATATACGCGCATATAATATAAATTACACCACACGCTGCTTGCAATGTACTATTTTATACATACACACACTGTGGTGGTGGGGAACGAATGCAACTACGTGTTGCATCACGACTTCCCCGCCCCGCGCCAGCCCGCCAATTCGTGACGTCACCGCCGAAGAACGCGTCCGGCCAAACCACACGCTCACGCTCGCGCTCACACACACACAAACGTCGCGCCGCGCGAAACAACAGGCGCGTATTATACACACAAACGCGCGCGCACACGCGTCGTCCGCCAATATTATTACACACACACACACATCGGATTACCGGAGCGCGCGGTGTTGTAATATACTACGCGACCGTCCGCCGTGCGCGCGTACCGTCGTCGTCGTCGTCGTCGTCGTCGCCGTCGCCGTCGTCGCCGTCACCGCAGCCGTGCGACCGTCGCCCATACCCGGCACCGCCAATAATATTAATTGATACGCGCCGGAGACACCAGTGTTCGCGCGATAATAAGTATTGCGCACCCGGGCGATTATTCGGCGGGACGCGGCGCGATCGCGGTGCACGCGATGCAACTGCAACGCCGCGCGGCCGCCGTAGAATGCAACGGGCCGCCGTCGGCCGCGGCGACGGCCACGTATGACCGGCAAGCGGTCAGGAAACACTTGCGCCGGTGGTCACACAACATGGTGCTCATCATCGGTAAGTACACCCTCTCCTCTCTGCAAGAGCCCTGCCATCCGGTGGTGCGAAAAAATTCCCCGAGTTCTCCTCCACCCCCTCGACCAAAAATTATAATTTATATTAATACGATTGGTAATTTATAATCGTGTAAATATAATAGTCTCTACACGTTATGCATCGGTGTGTAGTACGTGTGTGTGTGTGTATGACCTGCCTCAACGCACCACGCGTTGTAACGTTTACTATTTGGTTTTTTTTTTTTTTCGTCTACCGTTCGCCTCTCTCGTTTCTTCGTCGCGCGGCTACGATAATACCTTGAGCGGCGGCGGCTGCGACGACGGCTGCAACGCGTTTCGACAACGAAAATCGATTATTTCCATTTCGTGTGTGCATTCGGTTCGGGTCCCTCGGGGTTTTCTCTCTTTTTTTTTTTTTTGCTTCATTGCTGTTCGTTTATAGGCGTAAAAATAAAAAAAAACTACGCACGCACACTGGTCAATCCAAGTAGGCCGAGGGTAGGCGCGAGCGATGCGGTTGAGGAGGTAACGACGGCGGCAGCGTAGTATTTAGTGTTTGTGTAGTAGTGTGTTGTGTCGACGGCGGCGTTGGTGGTGGTGGTGGCGGTGGTTGGCGGGGGCGTCAGTGTCGGTGGAGATGGTGGCGGCGGCGGCGGCGGCGACGACGACGTTGCCGGCGGCGGCGGTTGTGGTGGTGGTGGCGGCGGCGGCGTTTGGGGTAGGGGTGGAAACGGCGGTGGCGGCGGGGTTTTAGAGGAAATGCACCGTTGGGCCGGCGGCGGGGCGGGGCATGAGACAAAAAAAGACCGGCGGGCCGGGGGTGCCCCACCGCTCCCCGAGCGCGCGACAACGGTTCGGCCGTCTTCGGCGCCCGCCGTGCATCGGACGTCTTCGTGATTCCCTCCTCCTCGTCGTCCTACTCCTCCACCGCCTGTCCATCGACGGTGCCCGTCTGTCGCGGTGGGGGACACGCGGGGCGGGCGGGTGTGCGTGTGTGCGCGCCGGGCGGCGACGGCGAAATGCAGTTTTTCGACAGCCTAATGCATGTTGCACATTTCGTGTTCTCCAAGGACGACGGCCCGACCAACCTAAATGAGCGGCGGTCCTCCTGCATTCAGATGCACTGTGCTCGGATGCACCAACGGGCGGTCTCAACGGCTTCGAAATAAATAAATTTCTTACCATTCTCTTTTTTTTTTTTTTATTTTAGTTATTTTTTATATTTTAATTTTATTTTTACATTCGTTTAATTTTAATACATTTTTATAATTATTCTCGATACCGTCTCGAAAATAATAAATTTCGTTTTTTTTTTTATTCTCTCGCTCTAAATGTTGCTACTAAATTATTTCGTTAAATTATCATTATTTAATTTATATACTTACAGTGTGTGTTCAGTTTGTGTTCAATGCAAATAAAACAATTTTTTTATTTATTTATTTTTTATTTTTTCGTTATATCGTATTTTTATTATTTTTTTTTTTTAACTCGTATTCCGCGTGCTGTGTGCGTGCAGCAGTAGTTGTGACATCCAAACGATTTTTCGCACATCGGATTACTGTGAAAAATCAAATTTCCTATTTATATACATCCGTCGTCGCTGCGTGTTTGGCTGGCGGCTCAGGGCGTTCAAGAACGGTACGTTTGAAATTTTTATTACACGCGAAAAATTTTTTTTAACGTCGCGGATTTTAGGTCAACACCGTGGCTTTGTGTTCTGTAGCGTCCGTAGATTAGATGGAATTTATCATCAGACGAGTTGTTGACATTGCGCCTGACCTCCTCTGGCTCTTTCTCGCGCCGCCGTGCGTTGAGTAATGTCTCTTGCTCACTATAATATTATAGACCTCGCAGAGAAAAATTTGTTAAAAAAAAAAAAACACCCACTTAATTATCGTAACATTGCGATTAATAATTAATTTAATTATTAATATCTTTTCGTGTGTACGTGTGTGTGCAATAATATTTTAAATGGCCAATTTTTTTTTTTTTTTTTTTGCCGAATCTATATAATGGCTTTGGCATAATATAACGCATCTCGAGAGTGTTGTTTATTTAATAGGACCCGCGATTAAGTTTAAAGTGCGATATTCATCATTCGAGCGAATCTTTTTTATTCGCGAACGTTTTATTACTACACCTATGCACTAGAATATGAAAATTCGAATTCAAAAAATTATTCAACGCGTATTTTTATTTATTTTTTTTTATGTGCGCATATAATACCGATAAATTTCTATAAATATTACTACACTTGTATAATAATATATTATTCGACACCGAATCGGCACACGTGGATGACAAAAAAAAAATTGTTTTTTTTTTTTTGTCAAAAAGTACTTACACATGGTAGGAGGAGGATTCAGAGCGCGTATAGATGTATAGTAATAACAATGATAATTATTACTTATATGCAAACGGTCGTCGCGCCGGGCCCCCCGGATTTGCCGCCGTTCATTAGTCAAATTAGATTTAACGAGACGTCACGGCTGGACGTTTTCGCACACGGTATGCAATCGTTTTGCACTTTGACTTTGTGCCGCCGAGTTTTCTCGCGTCTCAACCGTTAAAATTTTGCCCGACAATTTTACCGGCCCGCATCGCAAATACGCGGACGCGTGTAGGTACGTATATCCGTGCGCGCGAAAATTTTTTTTACTGAATTTTCGAACATTTTCCCTCGTCTCGAGCTCCTCCGCGCAATGTCGGTATTAATATTAATTAATACAGCCGGTATTATTTGTAATATCTGCGCGCAAATATTATCATCGCCTGCCACGTGGTCGACTACTAGGGGACACGACGACACGCTATAATATAATATGATACGTATTACATTTTGGAATCGGATATGATGGGCCTTGGGTACGGGTAATGTACGAAAAAAAAAAAAAAAACTAAATACCCTCCGAAAAAAAAAAACACGTTTTGCCGAATACTATTACATATTATACAAGTATGATATAATATATATTGTATGTGTATATATAGGTATAATGTAATTTTGTTTGCGTGCTAGTGTGTGAGAGTATTGCGAAAATCGCGTGGGGGGAGGACTCCGTACAAAATATACACTGTGAAATTTCGATGACATATGGTTTTTTTTTTTTTTAATTTTTTTCGCTTTAATATTTCGTGGGTTACATTGAATTCATTTATCGCTCTGTTCTCGTGTGTTTCCCCCCCCCCTAACCATAAACTGATTAATAGTTAGCAAAAAAAAAAAAAAAAAAATCGCACACAGACAACAAACGATAGTTTTTCAAACGGTTATCGCAAATTGTCTGCACTAATCGACAATAATATGTATTATATTCCGTTTATTTCCATAAATATATTATGCGCTCGACCACCACATCAATCCTCCTCCGTCGTCGCCTGTTATTGATTTTATTATGATTTAAATATTTTTATGATTTAGAAGGTATTTTATACAGATATTTAATTCGCTCTAATCATAGGATTGCAATCACAAAACTGCACGTAATCTCTTTAACAATAATGATGTTATAATGTTATAATAATATCATATCTGTCACTCTCGAGACAGTTATTCACTGATTGCCTCTTCATCATCATCTTCTACAGACAAAAAAAAGAATATAGAATAATTATTTATATACGTAATTTATCGGTAAAATATGCAGTAGCACAGTTTTTTTTTTTTTTTTTAGTTGATTGATAACGAATTTGACCCGGCCGATGTATTTAAAATATTTAATAAATACATATCTATCTATTAATATATATATATATATATAAATGTGTGTGTGTGTGTATAAATGGCCTCATAAAAAAAATTTAAAAAAAAAAAAAAAAACGAACGATAACGTATACCAAATAATCGTTTAGTTCCATCCATGCGAAGTGACCTATACTTATGGTCACCATGCGTACACTTATTTTCACAGGATGATACGTCTTGTTTTTTCATCAATGTATACTGTTGTCTTAAATTATTACACCGAGTACATCCAATAATTGTACTTATTTTTATTTTACTTAAATTTTAAACGTTTTACTTGATTTTTTTTTTTTTTTTCATTAAAAACTGAACAATAATATGAATAACAACCAATTTACCTACCTATATTTAATGTTTTCACCGTATAAATTTAAAATTTAATAAAAACATACATATCGCGATTATTAAACTATTAAATACTCGTATTATATACTTTATTGTATAGTTTGTTTTAGGCACATATTGTATAGGTAAACATTTAGCGTAAATATAAGTACATTTTATTTTAATTTCACCAAATTGTTATATTTGAACTTTCAATATGTTTTATATTTATGGTCATCATATAACTATACTGCAACTGTAATAATAATTTGACTAAAACTGTGTATGTAATATTAGAATACACGTCACATAAAATATAAATATGTCCTATTACATTTCCGTGTCTTGATTTAAAAAAAAAAAAAAAAAAGCATAGAGAAATAAGAAAAACTTTAATCTTTAAATCCACATAAGTATTATGATGTCTTCTATCGTTAATGACAAATCACGAAATTGCAGATCAGTATTTGATATTGGCACATCCTAGCACTGTTTCTAAGAAACACTAGTGGTACTTATTGGGCTTATTAAGATTATTAAGATTAAGATATTACCTTTTCTTATTCATTAAACCTGTCGTTCGTAAGGATTTATTATTTTTTAATTTTGATAATTTTGTAATAATTTGAAAAATTGATATTCAAATTCAAATATTACAAAAAAATAAAAGTTTTTATGTATCGAAACTCAGTATTTCAGGAAATGTACAGTGCACGACATAACATAATTAAAAAAGTAATTAATAGTGCTCTCCAATTACTAATTTTAGTACTTACTTTTCGCCTCAAATATTACTGAACAGGGACATCAATGTGATTTATAATATTAAATTGCCCTGAAAAAATATTGTTACTTTTACGCGAATTCCCCTAAAAATATTTGGCTACTATAATTATTTTATGTTCACTCCCCTAAAAATTATATTGCTTCTGTATTAATATGTATTTAAAATTCCCTGACAATTGTTGCACTACTGTATTACTCACATATAAACTCTCTCAAAAAAGGTATTTTAAAATAACTGGTGTCCGGCTAAACGGATAGCTATAGAGACATTTACAGTCAAATTAGGTAAAATTAAATATCTGTATAATATAGTACAACTTGTTAGTTGTTAAATTCTATGAGCGATGATGGATTCCAAACACTAATTAGGTCACACGATAAAAAAAATATTTAATCGGGTTATTTCTCATAATAATTTATCAAAAAATATTCAGATAATATACAAGTGTGTGCGTAAAAAAAAAAATAAAAGAAGAAGAAGAAAAAATAGAAATAAACATCATTGTAAAACCAGTAGATTCTTATCTTCATTCAGAATCTAAAAAATGTTTCATAAAGATATGTTAGGAATATCTTATCTTTATTGCAATAAATACTGTTTTTATTAGAGTACGGATTTTAAAACAATAGAAAATAACTTAAAATTAAACTCTACAAATCTTACAAAAGAGCTTAGATAAATTAAAAAATTAATAATAAAATGTTGAGACTAAAATTTTCAAAAAAATTCCCTACTGAGAAATTTGATGCGCTTAAATAAACACAAATTATAATTGTAAAAATATATTAGGAAAATGTTATACGAATTTAATTTTAGATTCTAAGTGAAATGAAATAGTGAGTGTCTTTCCAATGATGTTTATTTTTATTTTTTTTCTATTAACACTTTCGTATAGAAATACTTACCCAATAGATTTAACCATCAACTTTTTGAATCATGATTCATCTCTACAGATGATACTTTAAAAGGTCATTTTTCAAAATGTTCGATTGTTTTCTCAAAATTTGACACAAAAACGACTCGAAAACAATATTTTTTTTTTAATCCAAACTTTATGAAAATTTGAATATACATTGACAGTAATATAAGAAATGTTGAAAATGAAGAAAATTTTGAAAATGTGTAAAGAAAATTTAGAATTTTTTTTCTCATTAAAAAATTGTTAATTCTGTTTTTAGTTAATAGTTTGATACAAAAATGGCCGAGTAAAAATAATTTTTTCTTGTTTTAACAAACTTTGTACGCGTAATTTAAAAAAATAATAATTTCTAAATATTATTTAGTTTTTAAATAATCGCAGTTAAAATACAGTAAGATTAATATATATTACAATCATATCTTAATATACAATACAAACAAAATTATCAATAGTTTTTTTAAATTAATTAATATGTATTTTTGAGAAAAATGAATAATGCCAAATAGTAATGATAATAATGCATTATATTTTATGTTATAATTAATGATATAGTCATATAATGATATAAGACAAAAGTAATTTCTCATGTTGTTTAACATATTGATTGACTTTTAAGACATACAATTTTCGATAATTTAAAATTAGTTATTTTTTTACGTTTAAGTCTATTAGTTTGTGTTTGAATAGGTTTTTTTTTTTTTATTAATTTATATTGTGTTACGCTTGTGAATACTTGTGATTAGTGATTGAATTTTAATTTGAAAATCCGTTTGACATAATACGATACCATTTGATATAATTATATATTAAATTCAATAAAAATAATTGGTCATAAAGCATATTATTTGTTCATATTTGGTTTACTATCTATCCTATTGAAGACTCGTAATTGCGATAATAATATCTAATTCATGCTCCGCAAAAGGCGGCATCCAATGATGTGTGGCACAACTCACAACGTGGGGTTTGTTTTAAACTCGGTACGGTCTGCAATTTATTTATTTATTTATTCTAGTGGAGCGACGAAGAAGCTAGTGTTTTTACAACAATGTAATTTTTTTTTTCTGTGTATTCGTTTTCGTATAAAAATACTTGTCGAACATTTTCGACAAGCTACTTTTTGATTCATAATTTTTCTCTAGATTGTACTTTTAAAGGTAATTTTTCGAAAATCTCAACAGTTTTTCCTTAAAAATCCGAGAAAAACTACCCAAAATTTGACACAAATGCATGTTGACTCTTTTACTAATCCAAACTTCATAAAAATTTAATTATAGATAGACAATAATGTGAAAAATTGTTTTTGTTAAAGAAAATGTTTAATGTATGAAAGTTTTTGATATTGTAATTTTTTTTTTTCCTGTTCTCGGTTAATAGTAAGGTATTAAACTGGATAAGTAAAAAATAAATTTTTCTTGTATTAATAATAAAATTTATAATTTTTAAACAAAATTGACCTACCTGTACCTATATGTAAACTATCTGCTTAGAATTATAATATTAAATAAATTATTTATCTTAACTTTAAAATTTAACACGTCCACCAAATCCCATCCGGAAAATAAAAAATACCAAAAGTGAAAAGCAGGGGTTCTTTGGGAAATATATATATATAATTAAAATACCTGCAGAGAGAAAAAACTGAAGTGTACGCTTCACTTCAAAATGATACCTAATGCAGTATCTAAATATAATAAATAGGGCTAGGGACTTATAGGAGTTAGCATGTTTTTTAAAAATCATTCAAAACATAGCTAAGTAATATATAGAAATGCGTTTCATAACACCAAGAGTTGTATGCAGTTCTCTTTAATTTGCATATTTTGCATATTTAGCTCTTATTATTATATTATAGCATATTTCACATATTTTTCAATATTTAATTTGAGTTTTCTTGGTACTGGACACCTGAACAGATTGAATATTATTTGATGTTTTTATTTGTTTAAAATATGTAAGCTTAAAAAGAATAAAGATTAAAAAAAAAAAAGAAGAAATTTCATAAATAATAGAAGAAGAATTAATAATATATATTAAAATATATGTTGTACAATACAATTTTTAAATATTTAGAGTTTTTACAGTAAAATTTATGTTTTACAAGAGATTATTTTAGCATTTTCGCATATTTTTAGAGCATATTATATTAAGTTTTTTCTAGAGCTAAAAGTCCCTAGCCCTAATAATAATGTACAGGCGCACTCGAGTAAATGCAATTGCCATAAATGAAATCGGCGGCTCCTTTAAGGTGTGTAACTCGACGTTATGAATAGCGCTGTTATTTTACTCGTGCCTGCAGTGGGGCACTGTAATTACGAGAGAAATGTTTATTTATTCAAAATTTTACGTGTAAACGGCGGCGTCCGCTCGCATAATACGATTGTTGTTTGTTTTCGGTTGTTTTTTTTATTTCGATCGCATCGTTCGCAAACGGATCAATGAAACGCGTGCAATAAGACGGCGGAACACTTTTCCCGGGATTCCGGCGGTCGCGTTTTTTTTTTTTTTTTATTGTTGCAGAAGCGTTTTTTGTTTCTTTTCCGAAATAAAAATCATCACGTAAACAAACCAACTGTATTGTGAAATCTAAAACCATCACAAATACGCGCACGCGAAGAACAAAATAAAAAAACCGCGCAAATTATAATATTGGGATATTATTAATGTCGTCCGGCCGGCCGCGCGTTTTCCCGTGGTGCGGCGCGTGGATTTGTGCCAAAACAAAATGTGACTCATTGTTTTGGAATTCTTCCGCGAATTTTGAAAATATGAAAAAACAAAAATGACAAAAAAAAAAAACAGCGAAATTATTATTATTATATTATATAAGGCCCAAAGGTGCAATTACATTTTACATTTAACCGAAAAATAAATAAATAAATTTAAAAAAAGCCGAACATACTTCACATGATGGGTGTTCTTCGCACGGCGGGTGGGATTCTCTTGACGGGTGTATTGAGTTTTAAAGAAACGATAAATCATTTCTTCAATAAAACGATTCTGAACGAGGGAAGTTAATAATATTAAAAAAAAATGTTAGAAAAATGTCCAAAATTTTTTTTTCACATTTTCAAAATTTTCTTGTGTTAAAATCTTTCTTATATGATTTTCTATCTATGTTTAAATTTTCATATAGTTCGGATCAAAAAAATATGGTTTCCGAGTCGTTTTTGTCAAATTTTGGGTAGTTT
>JAIPRM010002914.1:0-28255 GCA_025469315.1 Stegophylla sp. TES_Ste_2020
AAAAGAAAAACCTACTAACTCCGCAAGGTCACGTTCGGCGTGTTTTGCTCGGTTAATAGGTCACGGATCAGTGTTCCCCTGACCCGTGGGTAGCGAAGTATGCCCATAAAAGGGTGAAAAGCTCACAATGTTGATACTTGCTATTATTCAAAACCAGATTGGGTGGTTCGAAAATTCAAACGTTATATTATGCTAACTGAATAGTGAAAACAAAAAAGTAAAGTAAAGGCAAGAAAGCCGGACATACTTCGCACCACGGATATTCTTTGCTCTTCGGGTCAGATACTCATGATGGGTTTGTGGAATTTTAAAGAAACGATAAGTGATTTCTTCAATAAGACGATTCTGAACGAAAGAAGTTCATAATATATAAAGATCAATAATGATCGTCATTTTCAACCACCAAGAGTATTTGACCTAAGAAGCGAAAAATACCCGTGGTGTAAAGTATGTCCGCCTTTCTTGTCTATGCACTTACCTTAGCTTTATTTAACTATATACACTATATTACTTCAGTTTCTTTATTTTACTTTTTTTTACTTTACTTTACTTAAATTTATTTTGCTTTACGTTACTTTATTTTACTATAGTTTTTTTTTTTTTTTTTATCTTAAGTAAAGAAAAGGAAACAATTTATTGAGAAAAGAAAGTGTTAGAAAAAAAATGTACAAAATTTTTTTTTTTGACATTTTCAAAATTTTCTCGCGCCGAAATGCTTCTCATATTATTGTCTATCTATTTTTAAATTTTCATAAAGTCTGGGTCAAAATATGATTATTTCCTAGTATTTTTTTAGCAAATTTTTGGGTAGTTTTTTCGGAATTTGGAGAAAATTATTGGGAATTTCAAAAAGTGACCTCTTTAAAGTATGAGGTAAATCCGATTTTTTTAAAAACTTGTTGCTCGAAACTTTTAGACAAGTATTGTTATACGAAAAAATGTTTCCAGGAAGAGAAAATAAAAAAATTAATAAACATCATTGTAAAAACATAAGTTTCTTCACTTCGTTCAGAATCTAAAATACAATTAAATTATACATATATTTTTTTTTAAAGTTTCTGAAACAAAAATTAATTAGAAAAAAAAATTATTATTGACCAAAACTAACGAGACCGGTTTGTGTACAGTCACGACGTGCGTGCTGCTGCAAAATACACGAATTTTGAGGGATGTAACACCCCTCCACTTAAATTAATTATTCATGAAGTTTTAATCGGTAAATTTGACATTTTGGATCAAGTCGGCAAATTAATGTAGGTGGCAAAATTGGGAGAAAATAGTTGATAACATTTTTTTTTTTCTTATTTGAATGGAATATAATTTAGTCAGTCGGCAAATTGGAAAATATGTGTAATGTAGTCGGAAAAATTAGCAAAAAACCATTTTGTTTTTTTTTTCTTATTTATACGTTTTAAAACAGTATTTGTAGTCGGCATTTTTACAGTTACACACCCCCCTCCACCCCACCCATTTCTTAACACTGGCCCCGACTCCATGGTAGTGTAGGACGGTGAACACAGCGGCAGGAGACACTGCAGATTAACGTTTCGTACGTACTACGAGTAGATTTCCTAATTTAATTTCGCCGTGTCTTGGATTTCATCATTCGACCGTAGCTATATACAATAATAAATATTTTGTCGGCCGAATTCGCAAAAAACGCTGTCGTTAGTTTGGACTCACGTGATTAAGTGTATCTATCGGAAATATATATATATTTTTTTTTCCCAAAGACGAAAATATTGTATTTTTTTTTTTTCCAAAGTACAATTCGATTACAAAATCGTAAACAATAAAACTCGATTTCTTTTTGCGAAAACGGACACAAAACATATTTTATTGTGTTTTTCAGAAAAACGATTTATTTTTTATCTTTTTCACATTATTTACATATATATTCGATTACCACCGCCATCATTAGGAGGTACGTCGCGTGATACTTTTCTCCGAATCGTATTTATTGTTTGTTATTAATTTTTTTTTTTTCGATTTTCACAAACAATTAATGCCAAAAACCGAACGTCGTCGCACGCTCTAAAGAATTTAAAATCCATTATTATTTATTGACATTATTAAAAACCGTGGGTAAAGCACGTGACCTAAACAAACAATCGTGTTAATTAAATAATTTAAATAATCGAATAATACGAAATTATAAAATGTTTACATTTCCATCGTCCGTCGATGTGTTTTAAAACTTTATACATCGTGCGTCAAAACATTAAAAGATTTAAACGCAATAAAATCCATTGGCTGTAGAGTTCATTTATGACACAAAAATTATACTTGTAAATTTTCAATATCGATTATGTGAACATGCGTTTTCACACGAAATATGATGTTTATAGTAGACTAGTGATTCCCACCCAATAGGCATTGGACCTCTAATTAAAAACTTAAATCGGACAATGAGCATTCTTTTTTACGGATATTTTTTCTCTGTACATGTTTCAACTCTATTTAAACATGAAAACAAAGGAATTGCATTACATTCTTTTTGTGATTTATTTTAATTTTTTAACACACATTTTCTCAAAATATACTATAAAAATAGCAGGTTTCGTCCTGTAAACAAAACTGTGAACCTCATAAAACCGACTTACGGACCACTGGGAGTCGGCGGACCACCAATTATTGGGAACCACTGTAGTAGACAACCCTTGTTGAACATTAATCATCGACCAGTCTATAATAATATTATTGTTATAACTATAAGTGTCGTTACTATATTATAAGCAGGGCAGAGGACTTGTAGCATTTGCATATTTGATTTGCTCAGTTACAAAAGCAGCAGAGTACGAAATAAATACGTTCTATGCTATTACAAAGCTAGTTTTGAAATTTTATTTTGCATATAAATGCATATTTTGAGTATTTTTGGTTTTTAGGGCATATTTTATATTTGTATACACTATTTTAAACTTTTTGAGACATATTTAACTTATTTCAATTTTTTCCACACCGACGTTTTTATTTCAAACAATCCAGTCAACATTTTTAGATAAAAATGTATTTACTTTTAATTTTTGTCGCATAATATTGTTTTTGACTGTCCGTGGACACATGCATTTCCTTAGAAACGCTTGAAGATTGCGAATAATAAATTTGCTGTAATTAATTTGATTAATAGATACATAATCATATATGACAATGGTTTGAATTATATTTAAATTAAGTAATTGTTTTGACTCATTTTAAAGCCTATTTATTTCATTAATACTTTTAAATTAAATCGCAAAAAAGATGTTAATGCCTATTTTAAGTGCATATTATGGGGTTTTAAAGTGCATAAATGCTTGCATATTTAACGTTTTTTCAGAGCTACAAATCCTTTGCCCTAATTATAAGACTAAACGAATAATGTGTAATACAAAAATGTCCTTTTCAAAAATACGAAATTTGACAATATAGACGTAATCGGTGGTCGCATTGAGCGAAGGTCGAAGAGTATATTCCTGAGTACCCACCCCAAACTTAGAAAATAGAAATTTCGAATAAAAAGTAGGCATATACAAATGGTGAATTAAATTTTATTATTCCGATATAAAATAGTCAAAATAAGGTCCTGTTATTAGGTACTCATTATAAAATTAATATTTCAAAAACACATTATCCTAGACGGAATTTTGGGTAGAATATAAATACGTTACAATCATTGTTAAATATACTTAATATAAAACTGACAATATCATTTGTTGTCTATATAATAATGAACTGAAGCTACGCCAAAATGATTTTATTGAAGAAATGATTTGTCGCTTCTCTTTAAAAGAAAGGAATGTATCATGGTGCAAAATTATTTGCTGTTTTTTATTTCTTTTTGTACACGGAATAATGTGAAATGCTGTCAACGCCGTGGCAAGTATAAAAAAAAAAAAAATCCTACTTAAGTCAAATTTGGATATTCTCAGAGATTGTGTGTACCTATTTTCTATTTTCTCGAGAAATAAAAAAAGTCCGCTGCGTATATATTGTCGTCTGATTGTGTTTCACGTGCTCAGTTTCCCGCCACCGCAGTCGAATAGTCATAAATTTTCGAAAACGCTCGCGCCCTTAACCCCCCCCCCCAACACACACTCGCAAATGGAATTATTTCCAAAATTATTTTCGCTGTTAATAACGGCCCGATGTCGCGTGCGTAAAAACGTAATTTATATATATATTAAATAAATAATACAATAAATCTTCGGTCGAACTATCGAATCTCTAGTCACATTACCTACGATGTATCCGTAACGTCTTTCTCCCGAATGTACTTAACCTACCCAATATTCAAAATAGGGGGGAAAGAATACTGAACATAATATAATCAGTATAGTGAATACTGATTTTTCAAAAATTCTAACGACCTCCTCTACTATTTTATTTCAAGTAGGACAGTAGTAAATAATTATCCTTAACTGTGAACTACATATATGTAGAACTGGGTGCCCGTCCTTGGAGTGAAGAGGGGGTGTTTTGACACAACATTTTTTTTTTTTTTATAATATTATTATTTTTTGATGAACTTTAAGATATTATTATCTACGTCAGACAAAAATAGTTAGGTATATAAATTCCTAAATATTATAAAAATTTTCAAGTTTAAACATTTTAAATTAAAAAAAATTGAAACATTTGTTACCCCCCCCCCCTAGATCCGGCACTGATAATTTTATATAATATAGGTAGTTCACACGGATAGATTGGACCGGCGAGAAACGATTATATCCCAGAATAACTTTTGATAAAACGCTGCAGTATTTTTTTTTTTTCATACAATATAAATTTAGGAGTATGTATAGGTGTACCGATAAAAGGCCCAGTTTCTTTTTTTTTTCACTACCGTAAACACTAGACACCGTACACATACCAATTACTTATCGCGCTTTTTGAAGAGTTTATTTTTATTTTTTTTTTTTTTCGATGAATAAAATAAAAACACAATATCGAAACGATTTGGTTGTGGCTGTTTAAAGGCGGTAGTAGTGGCATAGCCAAAATTTCTCAATAAAAGAAGGAGGGGTGCCAAAAAAAAGACGAACCCTGTCGATTTTTTTTCGCTTTTATTATATTTTTATCTATACAGTTTTTCCAAATAGTTAAATTCCAATTTAGAAACACGAAAAAATCGCATAGTTAGAATACGGGGCTAAACAAAATAAATTAAATAATAAGTTTCACAGTTTTCACTGTTACAAGATGTGAAAGTTTTATTAGTCAAGATTCTGCACAAACTATTTGCACCCAAAAAAGAAAATTAGTCAAAAAATGTCAATAAACGCGTGAAACGATAATAGTTGGTAAGATCTATAAAGAGCTCATAAAGTCATAATACTCAAGTCGAGAATACAAAAAAAAATCTGAAAACATTATGTAGAGCAGTACTTTTAGTTTGTAATATCAAGTGGTTGATAAAGTTTCACTTCTCAATAGGTACAAAATAATATTATATCATCTGCAGATATCAGGAAAAAAAATATATTTCATAATTTCAATGAAATATTTCAAATTGAGAACCTTACTTGTATCATAGGTGTAGTTAAAATTATTGTCTTGTTACAAACACTGTTTAAGTTTTTTGGCTGATCAGTAGTCAGTAGTTACTTACAATTGATGTCTTGAATTTCACTCCACTCCACCCCTAAAATGTCCGAACATCCCTAAATATTAATTCAGTGCACATCACTTTATGAGCCTAGTTACATTTCAGTGACTGCTTAGTATATTACATAGTCGAGTCACGATAACTCGAAAAACTTCACAACTCGATTTTTTTTTTTATTCCCCTAGAAATTACAATAACACTCAATGTATATTATAAGTCTTGTTAACTCGAATATAAAATTGTGATAGTCGTAGTATATTTTTATATCTATTATATCTGAGTATTCTGGATATTTTATAAACACCAAAGACTTCAATAACTGATACCTATATTCATAATCCCATGAACTAATAGGTAATTCTATTTATGGTACTAACTGCTAAAGACAATAACTATTATCATCTAAGGATTTGTCTATATTACTCTATGTAGAGCCACAATATGAACAGTAACTTTGTGACAAAAATTTTACCAATATCAACAGTATATTTAGCGACTTAATGAGAAAAAAATTTTTAAGTAAATTTTGTGAGATTTAAGAATTTTTTAACAATAAATCTATGGATATTTTCAATTTTTAATCAAATTTTAAAATTATATTTCATTACATAGCTCGAAATTTTGATAAATTCGAGTTAGGTATCTCAAAGTGAATTTTTATCCCTCTTTAACTTCAAGTTATCACGACTCGACTGTGTAAACTAAGTGCACAATTATCTTTACATGGCACACGTGTCATATGCTATATACCAACAAATTGTCGGTGTCGTTATCTACCGTATCTACGTTATCTACCGTAATCCGTATCGATATTATGTATTATATATTATATATTTATAATTCCTTTAGGAATTTCAAAGTTATATTGTATTTTAGAATTTAGTATGTGTTCGTTGATCGCCGAGATCAAATGTTGTAGTTGTGTGTTTTTCATAAATTGTAAATTTATGGTTTTATAAAATGAGTACTTTGGGTGAATTATATAGAAAAATTATTTTTAATGACGAAACTTGTATACAATTCTTAAAAGATCGTGATTTATTACCTAATACAAAATTGTGTACAAAATTAAATTCTATTGGAGAACAATGTAATGGTGAAATGAAAGAAACTTTTAAAAAAAGCCGGAAACGTGATGTAAACGGAGATATTATTATAACAAAATATTTACGATATAAAAAAAGGGTTGTCAAACATGGCAATCCATTCGTAAAGAAAATCCAATTTTTACTTACACCGACAAAAATGGAAAAAATAATAGTGGATTAAGTTTATGCGAAATATTGGAACTCGTTTGGTACTGGGCAAATCAATTTAAAAATATAAAAACAGAAAAAATTACTGGTAAAGGACATCACACAATCTCAGATTGGTATAATTTGTGTCGAGATGTTGTCGTCGAACAGTTTAAACATCGAGGAAAAATGGGAGGTAAAGGATACATCGTACAGATTGACGAGTCACTTTTCCAAGGCAAACGAAAGTACAATAGAGACAGATTACGGCTTGGCGATCATAGACCTAATGATAATGCAAATTCCTATTTTGATTCAAGTTCTTGTTCTGATTTTGAAAACGATTCTGATGAAGAAAATCAAAATATTGAAAACCAAAACAAAAATTACGAAAATCGCGTTCAAGGACCTTAGGTGTTAGATATTGAGCACGTATGCGTAGATTTTTGTAGATATGATTTTCTTGGTAGATAGCATATGACACGTATGCCCTTTACATTTATGAAAAGGTACATCTCATTTATAAATTAGGTACTATTTTAAATAATGCATATGTTAAGGTGTATGACCGCATGGCAGTAAATGTTGACAGTCAGTTGTATGTTGACATTTACCAATCATTTTGGTGAATGTTAACAATTATTTCAAATATCTCACAATGCGGACATTTACCAGTATTTGTTGACATTCGCAATAGTTATTTAGTGAATGTTGACATGTTTAACAACATATATAATCAAATAGATACCTAGCTAATAAATGCATAAATAAATATAGTTGAACAAATTAATTTTTTAATATATAGTTTAGGTAGCATATATTTTATTAGGTATTATTTATTACAACATAGTAAACTATCGTAACATTTACTGTTACAAAGTATTCCCCCATTACTAACTCTCAAACATTCAAATATCTCCAATGCATATTGTGACTGCATGATAATGTCTTAATTTTACAAAATAATACAAAAATACCTTTTACATACACTGTGCTTCAAGTGTGGTCAACATTAATTATCAAACACTGATTGTAAATGTCAACAATCACTGGTATATAAGACAATTTTGTCAACATTCACTACGATTTTTGGTAAATATCAACATACACTGGTGACTGTCAACATTCGCCTACTGCGGTCATACACCTTAACACATACAATAATTGGAAAACATCAAGTCAATAAAAAATAATCCTCGGTTTTGTAATATATTTTTATACAAAGTCTTGCTGGATTTGTCAGTACTAGCATTGATAAAAGAGTAATGAGAAAATAAATGTTGAGCATTATACAAAAATTTTTATAGAAAAATAACCATGCTAACACTTTGTTTAAGTCTTTAAATCTATTTTGAATAAAAAATAATATTTAAAAATTTAAAATAATAATAAACAACTTGAAATAAAAAAAAAATTCACAGATTTAAGATAACAGAAAAAAGTTTTAAATTTTAAAAATCCCAATCAACATTATAAAATGATTTCTCAGACATTTTCAAGTTTTCCAGACTTGTGCTAACTATGAACTTACATGAACACTTACTTGTGGAAGATCATATAATCATATTTTTCAGAATTTTTCTCTTGAAAAAATTATTTTACTAGAAAAATACTTCTCTATTTCTCATAGCCAAACACAGAGTAAAAGAATTAGATGGAAAAGTACTTGCATAGCATTTAGTTTCACAAGTCAGCCATTTTGTTGTTATTCATGTTTTTAACTTATATATGCAAGTCAGGATTCTTAAAATGTTTCATTTAGGTTGTGATCACACTAGTGAAACCTTGTGTTTCATGTAGGTATAATAAAAATACCCAACAATTTTACTAAAAATTAGTAAAAGTTTTTATAAATGTTCTTTGTTTCACTAGTTCTGTTTTAAGTGAACGTGCAGAGATATTAAATCTCTTTAGTAGGAAAACAATCTATAAACCATTCACAAATTATTGTCGTACAGTAGAATATAATCTATAAATACCAGAGGTATTCAAACTTTACACCGCAGCTCTCAGAAGCATCTCAACTTATAGTTTAAGTCACCACAGCACAATAATTGGAAATAGTCAACAGTTGGCCAGGTGGATTCAAGGATGTTTTTCTGTGTGGGCCAAATAAGTTTAACCCCAAATAAAAAAAATCTTTCTTTTGGAAAAAGAAGCCTCCAAAATGATGTGAAATTATGTAACAACAGTGGGTTGAAAAGTTTGAATACCTCTAATATCTATGTAGTTCTTATTAAATTGCACAGGTACAGTATACTGTATAAGAGTACATTAAATCATATTTACAAAATTAAAATATAAAAATAGAGAAAGGACCTGCTAAAGATACAATATATAGGTAATAACAACAATAATAAAATTAGACAAACAAAATATATATGTACATACACATATATATAAATACATATACATACATACATATATACGAGTATTATTTTATTTTTAAAATTTTTTTATAACTAGAATAATTTAATTTTTTTCCCATGGTAGAAAAAGGAGACTGTAACACAGCGTTCACAAACGCTTGACACTTATACACATATTAATAAAATGCACGTTTGTATACAAAACTAATTAACAGCACGGAACGTCGTCAAAATTAAACAAGAACAAGATAACCGAATACATAATAATCTCCGACACATATATATATATAATAATAATAATTAATACAAAATGCAACGTACATCAATAATTATCTTAGTCCTGACTGCATGCATACACAGATATTATAATTCTATTACAAACGACACATTGGATTCATTGGAAAAATGCACTCAACGGCTGATGGACAGACTGAAGAAAAAAAACTGCATCTTAGCCTAACATCCCCCCCAAAAATAAAAAATATCAAAACAATATATACTCCTGTTGTGTCCGGGTGAGGCTGTTGTGGTTTTTTTCTCTGCGTTTACTTAGCTCTTTCTCGGTCTTATTTATAATTATTTTTTACTTAAATTTTTACAGTCGGCTTACCTACCAGTGGTGTTATGGAAATATAGTTTATAAATCATTATTTATATTTTAATTATTATTTATTTATTTATTTTTTTACTAACCCTTTCACCAATCTAGTCTATGATAAGTTTTGAAATAAATGATTTAATTTTTTTTAAGAAAAAAATATAAAGCATACAATAATAAATTCTATAAATATAATGCTAAATTTTGTGTTAATTTATTTATGGCTTATGGGTGATCTAAATACATGTATTTATATCATTTTTTTTTTTTTTTTTTTTTTTTATTATTATTTTGTTTTTATCAAATAATAAGATTATCTTAAGAGCCAAAATGTATTATTCTTTTTATATGTAAATCTTTTCATTTTTCAAAGATAACATATTTGATGCATCTATGGAACCAATTCCACATAAATTGTCTTGATAATCTATGATCATTTACCCATATTTGTTGTTCAAAACAAAAAAAAAAATTAGTACACTTAAAATAAAAGGTATATCATTTTTTTTCATTCATTCATAGAATAACAAGCAGTGGTATATTATGAACTAGATTTTCTCATCATCAGTGTGAAAAATGGTTTAATTGCTCTTAATTTTATGCTAATGGAACAGTTATAAGCTTTCAAAAAAAAATATTTTAAACATATATTTAAAAAATAATTGGACAAGCGTTCATGTCATATATACATACACGAGTGATTATTTTTATCCAAGAAAAAAATTAAAGCCCAAAAGTGAGATTAACTATAAAAAATGAAGCATTCAATGATACTATAATAACCATAATAATAATAAACAATAATAATAAAACTAAAAAGACGAGCACTATAAGATATTTTTATTATTATTTTGTAATATCAATTTTGTTAAATAGATTATGATGCATCGTTTTTGTAATTTCACATAAACAAAAAATTAAAAATAATAAATGATTATATAATTAAATATAGTTCTAAAATACACATAAATATTGAATAATCCAATGATTTTTTTTTTTTTTTTGCTTTTTTTTAAAATTTTAAACATGTATATTGTACATAGGGATTGGTGGATACCCAGCAGTAAATAAAAAACCCAGTTTACATTTGTGTTTGATTAATATAAATTGTGTTATCATATCAATCAGCCGTTTTAATTACACTACAACTAACATTAACTTTTGACCTATAATTCGACAAAATTGTAACTGGTTATTTACTATTAAGATATAAACGGCCGTTTATATAGAAATAATTAGTATGTAGAATACCAAAATGAATACATAAATTTAAAACAAAAAATTTAGAAACGGGAAGTAATGTGCCCACGAATCTACAAATATCTATCCTAAAATAGTAATATTAATAATAATAATAATAAATCTCAATTCATCTGATTTTTTTTTTTTTTTTTTTTATTGTTATATAGTTAAATGCCCATGAAGTTGCGTTGATAATAATGATAAGTTTCAAGACATTTTTATAACCGAAAAAATGTAAAATCTATAATTGTTTTTAATTCCCCCAGTAACCGAGCTATGTATAATAAATCTTTGGTTAAGCGCTCTGTAAAGCTCAGGGTTGCTTGGTCAAAGCATTCTTGTTCTAAATATAATATTATTCAATTTCAATATAACAATTAACTGTATATAAACTATTGTGTACTGTTTAAATTACAAAAAAATATTCTATTGATGTGAATCACATTATTTAAAGTCACAGACAGTTTTGAATTACAATTGTATAATTATATAATGCCCATAATAAATTGAGTACTTGTTAATTAAGTTTGTATGTGAGTCTAGAACAAGAGGCTGGAGACAAAATTGTTAATTTTTTTAATTTATATTTAACATAGAATAACAATTATTTTATGGACTAGACCTCCTACTAGTCCATTTAGAAATGCTACTGCAGCATTGTTTAATATTATATTAAGTGGGGGATGGATGGATTATCGCTAAATTTGTAGCCAGGTAATGTTTAAACCTAGAAAAAGAGCATTGAAAAAAAGTTGTAATAATAGATTGCGTTTTGTTTAAGTTTTTTTGTGGGAGAAGATGTTAATTAGAAAGATCAAAAATGGTTTATTTTTAATTTTTGGAATATTTTTAATTTAGTTTGAAATTTTGAATCTCCATTTTCTATGTAACCTTCCTGGGAAGGGAAAAGTTACATCCTACCATAGTTTTTTTTTTTTTTTTTTTATAAAATTTTTATAAATATATAAATATATATATAATATATACTTTTTAAATATAAAAAAAAATTAACAAAAAAAAAAAAAAAATTAATAAATTAAAAATTAAATAACTTTTAACAATTTATCAAAAATAAATTTAAGGAAAAAAAAAGGTTTTTTTTCAAAATTTTGTCTCCCTCTTTCTTAATAAAAAAAAAAAATTATCCCTAACTTTAATCATGTATAAAAAGAGCCGACTATCATAGGTAGAAAGAAGCAAAAATCGTCTCTTTCTATACCCTAACAATCGTTTGTACTCTTGGTCACGCAATCAGTCACATCCCCTCCTTTTGACCCATTATGGTCAACAGTAGCTCTTCAATTATTATGTGGAAAGACAGTTGTTAATCTTCATGGCAAATAAACCGACAACAATAATGTATCATGCGAAAGACCATTATGTGTTAAATATGTATTGTAGAAATGTTTAGTCGGTGGAGGAGATATATTTGCCAGTGATCAACAAAAACTGTCATCAACTCACTGTTGTGGTGTATCTGTGGGTCTGCTATTGCGTTGTTGTGGTTGTTGTGGTTGTGAACGTGGTACTGGATTTGCTCCAGATGCAACCATCGAACGGATTCTTCTTTGAGCCGACTAATAAATAATACATTAAAATATTTAAAAAACGCAATGTATCATCAAAATATCATCATAACACTTACTTGAGTAGCCAAAAAGTGACCAATAATGTGTACAGTAGTAGTATCTTCAGAGCCATCAGTTGATCCTTGGGAAGGCAATTTAATAATGGATCCTGTTACTCTTTGCAATTCTCTAACATTTGATCCACCACGGCCAATAATGCGACCAACTTGGCTACTTGGTACTAATATCTCGACAGTTAATCTAACCTCTTCTGTGGCTGGGACAAAACCTTCATCCCGTAATTTATCAAAAATCATACCTTGGGCCTATCGAAAAAAATGAGAATACAAATACGTTTAAAATATGTTAAACAAAATAAATAATCAGAGTTAAAATTATTTTTATTTTACCTTCCATTGGGCTTCTGCAGTCCCAACAATGGTTACTTTTCGGCTAGCTTGTGTACTGTTTGCATCACCCACTATGGTTGTCCCTTGCTTTTCATTTTCTGTAGAGGCGACTTTAACGGAAGCACCACTAAATCTTATCATACTACGGATATTGGAACCCTTAGTACCAATTATAGCACCAACAGCACTATTTGGTATAAACAAAAATGCAGTTTCCTGAAATCAAATGTTATCAGCATGTGTAAATATAAAAAGTAAAGTAGTTTAATATAAAATGTATTACTGAAAAATAAAAAAATACACACACATACATATATAAATATATTATATACCTGAACATCAGCAGCTAAGGCTGGATTGATTGGCGGAATATTAGATGGATATGGTAGAGGATATGGTGCTGGTGCAAATTGCTGATAACTAGTTGGACCACCGCGGCCAGGATAAGTTATACCTGTTGCTGACATCATAGCCATTGGATGAAGTCCAGGAAACATAACAGTTTGGGGCTACACAAAAATATAAGTACATGAAGTCAGTAAATTAAGAATAGATTAAGAATATTTGAAGTATTATTTAAATATAAATATTTACTGCCATGGATTGTAGATCATTTTCAAAACTCTGACGAAGCTTGGCACTAATTTGAGCTTCTGCTTTAGACATATTCTCTATTGAGCCTTTGACAGTTATTATTCTTTCGTAGTTGAAGCTGTTGATGTCATTTATGCTATACATTAATTTAATACTGCAATTACTACCGATACTTAATAGATAAAATGTTTGACCACTTTACTTACCTAGATACAGTGATTTTTGTTTCAGTCTCGGACATAATTCTCTTGATCGTATTACCCTCTTTACCGATTATTCTACCAATCAAATTATTATGTGCTAATATCTTCAATATGACATCGCTAAAATTGTTTACATTTTATAGTAATTAGTAAATAATATAAAATTCATAAATTTTATAAAATAAATTGAAACATCTTAACTTTATAACATAATTACCCTTTATTAGTATTAGTAGCTTCTTGTTGCATAACTTCCAAAATTTTACGACATGCATTGGTGCAATTTTCTGGATTACCGTAAATTGTTATAGCTTTCTCCAAAGAGCCTACATTGTCTTTTCTATGAACATCGACCCTGAATAAAATACAATGTAATGACGATATTAGTTTTCTTAAACTAAAAGAAAACGGATAACCAATAGAAATTATGACAAACTAAAGTAAAGCCATTGTCTTTATCCTAATAAAATATATATTTAAAAATAATAACCTAGCTCGTGTTTGTTGTGTAATTTGTCTAATTGTGGAACCACCTCTGCCAATAATTGCACCAACCATATCACTGTGTACTAGGATACGCAGTGGAAATTCAGTTTGTCTATTTCCAATAGCAGGAGTGGCGCCAGGAGCACCATAAGTGACGTGTCTTGGCCGTATCGCACTACGATTCCTTCGCTCCATGGCTGGTTCGACTTTTACCTGGCAACCTTCGAGCTCCAAGCCTGGTAAATTGGCTAGTGCACTATAAAATTAATGCAAGGTTAATAAGAACAAATAAATAGATAATTATAAAATATATGCATACAATTATATTTAATAATGTCAATTATAATGCAGTGAATTTGATTAACACGCCCAGAACATTAGGTGTTAACTAACAAGAAGTCAGTTGAATAATTTGATTTAATATCAATAAATACGACAAAGATATCTCATAATTAAATTATTGAATTAGAAAGATACTCTATGTCAACATAAATATAAGTGGCGAGAATATTGTACAGGATTGAAGGACGAACAACAACAAAGTATGATGTAGAGAGATACTCACTTGTGAGCTTGTTCGGCGGATTCAAACGTGATCTGGACGACTTGTGTCGGTCCATCGCGTTGGCTGAGCTTTTCGATGTCTTTCACCTGACCGAACTGTAACAGTATCTGATCCAACTGTTCGAATCTTACGCCAGCCGGCACGTTGCTGATCACTATCTTGTTGGCGCTAAAACGAGAACGAAACGATTATTATTAGTGCGAAAATCGGACGGAACACGTGCGGCTTAAAAATTATCTGATGCGTTGTGTTGTCATAATAATACACGGAAAGTGCGAGGGCAAGACGAGCGGCAACAACTACCAACGCCGAGTGCGCGTACCGTAAATTATCGTCGACATTGTTACGAAAAGAGATGTCCTCCTCTGCCGATGCCACTACCTATAAATGCTCCATTTCTGACCAACGGTGCAACGGCATACATAAGCATTTACCAACATCAACGAGACTCATCGGTTTCACACGAACACATTTATTGGCTGCTGCGGAATCGTGTACGACGTTTCTACCGCATTATTTATTATATTTCAACAATACTACAATAATTTTTATTGTGTTTGATTTTTTTTACTATTTACAAAATTAATTAACTACTATAATACAGCCAAGTCCCACAGCAGCAGCAGCAGCAGCAGCTACGCGATCGAGAGTTATCGTCCAGTAGGTGACGTGTGCACACATTATGTATACACACACACGTCATATCGCATAGTGATGATAACATAATACATATTCATAATATATGTATATGAATATTTGTATAAAATACAATATTATAATATAATATCGTTCAACAGAATGATGGCAGTGTACTGTGCGTGGGCGTGTGTGTATGTACAAGTGTGTTGGTTTGTTTGTATTGGTATGTGTTATCTGCATCGGTTTTTTCGATTTTGCAAACGTCGGTCACGGGAAGCGCCGAGTAGCAGCAAGCTGGTGGTGAGGACGTGTAGTGACGGAACGTTGCCGCCGCTGACAGTGTTGCCATGTAAGCGTGGTTACCGGTGTTTGCCAACGCCAAAACACGTTGCCGGTTTTTTACTCCCACATCGCCACCACGCCGGGTCAACGTGACAGTGTGACCGACTCGGAGACACGAAAAACACGCCCCGTTATCAATCAATCGTCGTCGTCATATTAACTTTACTATTTTAACACCACTACGTAGTCCTTCCGCAGTCCACTATAATACCATATTTATTACGGGCATATGTAAACTCCCCTAAATTTAGGTAAATTCCCCTAAAAATTAAAATTCTTATCTTTTTTTTTTCTTATCAAATAGTAAACTCCTCTAAAATTATTAGCTAGACACCACCTTTTTGAACCTCGAACCCAATTTGCATATTTTAATGAGGCGAACCTCTCCGACTCCACCTTATGTGCTTTTTATTTATTTAATTTGGAGTATTCTTATGATTTATATATATGGATAATTTATTGGGAATGAAGAAAGTGGTTAAATAAAACAATAAATACAATAATATAAAAAAACGTTTTCACTTAATTTAAAAAAAGTAAAGTATAGACAAAAAAGAACAGATATTAACTCTTATTAAGTATTAACTAGAGGCAAATCCAGTTTCAAAAAGTTACTAATCGAGACTTTTGGACAAGTAGACAATAAATAAAGTAACAAGTAGAAAATAAACAAGTAGTTTTTTCTGTGTTCGCAGAAAAATATAATAATAAATAAACATCTTTCCAAAAACATTAGCTTATTTACTTCGTTTAAAATCTAAAATTTAGCCTTTCTAAACTTTCGAGACCCACCACCTAATAAAGTACTTTACTAATTTCTCAAATAATAAATCGTGATATATTTCATAAAAATGACCACCCTGTATCTTCATCAATTGGAAAGGGACCAAAGAAAGAGCACATAATTATAATAAAAGTCAACTACCCCAGTAAAAATATATGAATGTGAATGTATGTAGACTGCTGGCATAGAATTATACAGATACGTACGAACGTCCTTAATTGTAAATATAGCGTAGTTATTATAGTTATTGTAGAAGTAGTAGTAGTAGAAGTAATAGTAGTAGCAATTAGTAGTAGTAATAGTTAGTAGTAGTAGTAGTAGTAGTAGTAGTAGTAGGGTAGTTATTATAGTTGTAGCGCGCGGTATTCGGACATTTCTTCCCTAAAGTGTGATGAACGGAAATTTGTAGGTTTGCATTTTTTATTAATCAAAAAACGTATTATAATGTTTGTATGAACTAAACTGTTTTATTATTATTTCTACAGATAAATTAAATACCTATCAAAACCGCCAATAGAACATATTATAAAACACCTTTGATTTATCATTTTACACAACTTAATATATAATTATAATATATAAAAAAATTTAGAGTTCGTTATTCCTAAACAATCAATCAATTCAATGAAGAACACAATACGATGCAGGCAATGTCTGGTAGATTACATTGACCTTAACATTTTGAATAAGTGTTTCTTAAAAGAACATTCATATACGCAAGATGAGACAATTTATTCGACAATGAACCATTATTTCATAAGCCATAAATAAAATAATTTCAAAAGAACGAATACTCAACAAGTCTAAATTGCTAAAATAAGAAGCTTGATGGGCCACAATTATCATAATTATACTAATATTGATTTTAATAATAATGTTTTATATAAAATTCATAGATCCAAAAATCTCTAAAATTTTTCGTAAATAATAAAATTAAAAATTAATTTTAAATTCTTTTATAGAATAGACTTTATATAATTTAAAAAATGTATAAATATGTAAATATTTATCTATACTGCAGAATTTGAGTCATCATTAAAGTATTATTTGAATTTTATATTTTGTTCAGAGTTTAGTTTAAAAGCAATAAGAATTTACAATAGGTAAGTTAAATGAACAATCACTTATTTTATGTATTTTTAAATGATAATTATTTATTCACCTTTTTAATTTATTCATTTTTTTAAAAATTTTATTCATTCTTTCCAACCCATTACAATATAAATTTAGTATATTTTTACAGATAAATTATTTGGTAATTTGTTGACGAACGCGTCCCAACTGAAGATGGTGATGCCCAACATTTTTTTTGATATTCATTCAAATACCGCCTCCTTTTGAGCGAACATTTGAATGTTGTATCACGGTAGAAAACACGTACAGACCATAGTATAAACTATAAGGAATAAGTATGTACGGTAATAAAATAACACTGTGCACGAGTTAATAAAGGGGGCTGTTTAGGCATTCAACAATAAACACAAGGTGACGTTACATGTCTTTAGGTTGCATAACCAAAGTTTCAAAATTTTGTTTTTTATAATATTCAATGTCATGACTATTGTTGGTGAGTTGCTATTCGAATACGTTCACATATTTTTTAAACACATATCATATTTTTAATCTTTAAATACTAAGAGGGATGATTTGTTTTTTAATTTATTTAGATTAATTTGAATAATAAATAAATAAATAATGTGAGTTTTGCTATTATATACATAAATAAACCCATAATGTCAAATGAATGATACAATTTTACGTCTTCAATGTAATATGTTTTAAATAAACTGGTCAGTTAAATATTAATAAAGCACGAAACAGTGTATTTAAAATTTAAGTTAAAACACACAAACAAAAAGGTATCGCATCAAAAAAAAAAAAAAAAAAACAGAAAATGGATTAAAATAATTTCTTGACTCATTCACGATAGCACTCGTGGTTGGACGAGACCCAAAAGACTGTTTAGGATTAGGGGAGTGTACGCGCGGACGGGAGAATATTTACGGATAGTCTAGAGGGTGATAACTGGTGTCGTCAAATTATGTTTTTTGTCTTTCTTTTGAATTTAAACATTCAAAACTTTAATAATATTTATCCGATTAATTTTTATTGAATAGTATAATTACTAAATATTGCTATTTTTGATAATATTATCAGCGAAATTTTATATTAGTATAACGTTTTTTTTTTTATGACTAGACTTTGTATCCATACAAATGCATCTAGTGTTAAAAGTTCAAATTAAACGAACTCTTTGAATTTTATCTAACCGATGTTGACGATTTTTATATCGAATAGAATCATAAGTAATTTTATGGAATCGTTATTTGGACGACAATAATATATAAAGAACAAAAAAGTACTGTAGAAACAATTATTAACCTCTGTAATCCTGATTTATTTCCAAACATTTTTAAACTATAACAAATATAAACTTAATTACACTTCCTGTTACATTAATTGAAGCTGATAGAGGTTTGTAAATACTGGTGTGTGTGTATATAGGTGTACAAGGTTTTTTCTCTAGCTGAAATGTAAACGAGTATGGACCCCCCCCTTGAAAAAATCCTGGTTGCGCCACTGCTGCACACAACTCTTGCCGCCACTGAAAGACAAGCACAACAAGTTTACATATTACCAATGGAAAGAAAAAAAACAGTATTGAACGTTTTTAATTTATCCAATATAAAAACTTTTGAACTTAAAAACAGGTCAATCAACGTCCAAGTACCAATTTAATAATTTGGTTTAATAAACTCGTTGTAACTACTGTTAGCATATCACCCGTTAGTTGATACACGTCAGTGTTATGGAGTGAAGAGCTGCGATGAACGGCGTCATTTAACGCAATGGCGCGATACATCTAAATACATATAACACACACACACACACGTAAATGTGTGTATAGTGAATATATTATGTAATGCACATAATACATACACGTGCAAACTTTGTATACTTATATTATAATAATATACGTGTTGCATACTTGCGTCAACGTAGCGTTTAAAATATTATATCGTATAATTTATAACCCATTTCACGAGATAATATGTAACTATATAATATAGGTATATACAGGTAAAAATGTCATAATTATTATGTGTGTGTGTGTGTGTCATTTTTTTAAATACTGCGTTGTTTGTAACTGCTGAAAAACGTACAGCTGAATTGTATACACTATTTTTATACTTAATATATTATACACAAATATGAATGCGAAGGAGACAACCCAGTAATGCTCATAATACTTATTATGTTTCAAAATTTAATTTCTGAACACAATACTACATTTCTAAAAAGCTGATGATAAAAAGTAAAAACTTGCAAAACCCAAGAAATATCCAATATTTCAAAAGTTTTGTGCTAACCTCAAAATTGGTCAAATATTATTAAAAATTTTACGAGGTGTGCGCGTAACTAAATTTAGTAATCAGCAAAAATTTCAATTTTATAGCTACATTATTTTCGAAGGAATGTTAAAAAAAAAATCGAATTTATAAAAATTCGGGTTGTAACGTTTTTTTTAGCAATTTTTGGGTATTTATAGGCATCCGCTTAGAAAAAGTATAGATAATTTTGAAAAAGATCTCCCAAAGTACCATCTAGACAATATTTCCTATCTACAGAGTCACTGATCGAAACATTTGGACCAGCAGTATTTCTATTCGAAATCGTGTTTCCATACATACGAAAAAAATAACACAGATATGTTAAACCAATACATTCTTCACTACGCTCAGAATGTAAAAACAGGATCCTTCAAAAATTCTACAGGATGGAAAAAAAAACATGGTAGTCCATATTATGGTATTCCTTATGAGTGCATCAAATAGTAAAAATTTTACAATACAGTTAATGCTAACCTACAGAATTATAAAAAAAAAAAATCAGTTAAAAGTTTAATTCATATTTATGCATAATAATATAAACAAGTCATAGAAAAATTAATAAATTATAATTAATTGTGTTTTAATAAATAATTATATATGCCAAGAAATATAAAGGTATAATATTGTATTATTATTATTATTATTGAGAAATAAGCTGAAAAAGACTAAGACGGTTCGAAAAATGGGGGGGGATATTAAGAGTTGACCTTGAAATTTAATAGGCTCTGGAAATACCTATATTTTTTTTTATATACCACCCAAAGGTCATTGCCTGGCATTAAGAAAAAATATTGCTTACACCCATCAAAGATATTCGTTAAGAAATAAAAAATAGAAATACAACAGTTCTCGGTACTGTTGAATAATAATCAGAAATCTACATAAGATCTAAAAACACGTCTCACATAACTAATAACGAAAGCGCGAACGCGTTTAAGTTAATTAAACGAGATACAACCAATTGATAGAATGTACGTGTAACAAAGAGTTACACAGTTGTGAGTAACATCAAGTGACTACTATATAACACGGCCTTCGCTACGGAAGACATAAAAACATAATGTCTTACAATCAGATGTTTCAAAAAAATGACAATTTAATATGTAAAATTTTTAAATAATTCATATTCGAAAAATTGTAATCATAATTCAAAGAAGTAAAGTGAAGCAAAGACAATAATAAAGTAAAGTAAAACAATGATCCGTAAAGTATAGACAAGAAATCCGGACACACTTCACTTCACAACACGAGTAGTATTCTTCGCTCTTCGTGTCAAAACACTCTTGGTGGGTGTGTAGAATTTAAAAAAACCGATAAATCATTTCTTTAACAAGACGATTCTGAACGAAGGAAATTAATAATATAAAGAACAACAATAGTCTTTATTTTTAACACACCCACTATAAAAATATATGTGTCCTGAAGAGCAGAGAATACCCGTGGTGCGAAGTATGTCTAGATTTCACTTCACTTATCATTGCTTTCCTTTACTTTTTCAATATGAATTAATAAAAAATTTCACATAAATTATTTTTATATGAAAAAATCTTTACAACAAAACAAATAAATAAACATCATTAAAAAAACTTCTTCACTTCACTCAGAATCAGAAAGTTACCAAAAAAATAGAAATTTCCATCAAACTAAAATTTTAGATTCTGAGCAGAGCGAAGAAGTTTATGATTTTAAAATGATGTTTATTTTTTTTGATTTTTCTTTTTCTGCGAACACTTTTTCGTATAGAAATACTTGTCCGAAAGTTATGATCTATATCTCTATAGATTCGAAGTCACATCCAGATGGTACTACTTGAAAGACGCCATTTTTCGAATTCCTCAATAGTTTTACAAAAACGAAAAAAATCCGTTGAAAAATTGACAAAAAAACGGTAAAATATGTTATAACCGGAATTATTATAAAATTAAATATTGTTTTTTAACATAACTTCAAAAAATAATGTGGCTAAATATTTGAAACTTTCACTAACTACTAGAAAAATAGTCACGAAAACACTTCATAAAAAATTCGAAAACACTTGATCAATTCTGAGTTAAATACAGCGTTTTGATAATTTTGGAATTTTCTCGTTTTTTGTTATTTTTTATGTTATGAAATTGTTAATTCTTCATATTAAGTCTTGAAAATTTGATACGCTCTTGCTCACATAAAAATGTCTAATTGAACTGAAAAAATCTCGAAAACCGTAAGTCAACTTTTTTCTCCGTAACCGTTTAAATTTAGAATTTTGACGAAATTCATTAGTTTTACCTAACCAAAATTAAACACCTCAACGTATGTACATAAAAGAAAATTGGTTCTTAGGACGTATTAATAACATTTAAAACGAAATACATAACATTAAAAGGTTTTTATCACTGCTTAAATAAGGATTTGTTTTCATTTAATACAATCTACCTTCTTTTATCTACGTACGCTATTTTTTCATATACATCACGTCAGTATGTAAGTCACGCCACGTTTAAAATACTACCGTTCACATATTATTATTGTTTGGTTTCGATAACATTCTTATTGGGTTAAGCACTCTTAGGTCAAGGTCATCGTCAGCATAATATACTAGATTATAGAAGATAAGAGATACCCAACAAAATACCTATATTTTTTTTTTTTAATATTATTGTTTGACAAATTATAAATTTCTAAACACAGTAGTATTATGTAAGAATTATTGCTGTTGAAGCGAAAGTATACAACTAATTGACTTTCACAGAAAACATGTAATTTTTTGCTTATAAATTAGTATAAATTATCGCCTAATTATACAAACCTAATTAAATAGGAAGTCAATAATAAATTAATTGGTAAAAGGCCGGACAGACTTGGCACCCCATGGACAAACTTCCCTTTTTGGGGTAGGACATTCTAGGTGAGTGTATTGAATTTTAAAGAAACAACAAATTATTTCTTCGATAAAATATGATTCTGAGCAGAGGTTCAATTACTATATACAATAACTATATAAAAATTATAACCACGTTACCATAGTGACCACGGTAAATAAGGGTGGTAAAGATGGTATGATTGAAGGGGTAGAGGTTCAGACTCTTGGGTAGGGGGTCGAAGTCGGGATCGGGTTCGAGGTCAGGGTCGGAGGTCCAACAATGGGTGACAAATGCAAACCTTTTGAAATAATGCGAATTTTAAGAAATGCTAAGTATAAAGTACCGACTGGAGCCGAATTTCGATACAAAAAGTGGCAGATCAAGGCATTTAGATCATATATTTCTATACGCAAATATTTCCACAGAACGGAAAAAAAAATAAATAAAAATAAACGTCACTGTAAATTCATAAGATTCCTCGCTCCACTCAGAATGTAAAATTAGAAAAACCTAACACACTTCGCACCATGGGTATATTCTTCGCTAATAGTTAAATGATTTTGAGTGGAGATTTAGTTTATTATACAGGACAATTATTTTCAGTTTCAAATTATGTATGTGTGACAATTTAATAATAGAATACTTCACGAAAATGATAAATTTCGACACGTTTTAGATACTGAACGAAGTGAAGAAGCTTTTTATTTTATAATGATGTTTATTTATTTTTTTCTATTTCTGGAAACACGTTTTCGTATAGAAATACTTGTTCAAAAATTTCGAAAAGTATCTCTATAAAACCGGAATCATATCCCCAGATGGTACTTAAGAAAAGTCATTTTTAAAATTTCTTAATACTTTTTCCGAAAACGGGGAAAATTTGATGAAAAACAGCAAAATATGCAATTACCAGAATTTCCGTTAAAAAATTTAAAAATTACTTTTTAACATAATTTCTAAAATAATGCAGCTAGGGACTTGAAACCTTCGCCAATTACTAAAAATGGTTACGAAAACATTACATAAAAATTTCAAAAAGATTAAATCAATTTTGAGTTAAGTACAGCATTTCGGAAATTTCTTATTTTTTTGTTAGTTTTTTGTTTGTAATAAAATGTTTGATTTTTGACATTTAGGCTTGAACATTTAATATGATCTCACTGACATACGTATACGTCTAATTGACGTGAAAAATTCTCTCGAAAATCGTAAGTCAAGTTTTTTTTTTTTTAATACCCGTTTGAATAGTACCCGAAATAAAAAATAATGATAAATAAAATAACAATATTAAATATTATTAAATAACAAAACGGAAGACTGAAGAAAACATTTTTCTTACGTAATCGTCGTAGTCTTGCGCACAAAAAATTAAGCCAATTGTTCCTTATTATAATATACATATGTTAGAATAACGCCATCTGAAAATAAAAACGGACCTTGAAAAACGAGCCTTAAACAAATAAAAAGGGGTACACCACTATTAGTTCTTTAGAAGGTGTTAGGTCGTATATACAAGTCGTGCAGCAATTTATTTCTCAACGCGAGGGCGTGGTGGTAGAATAAAGGTATATGACGTATAATGAAAAAAATAATTATTGCGTTATAGCCAAATGATAAAAACGGAATAAGAGCAATAAACTGGTGACATAATATATAGAATCTCTTAGAAATATGACACCGTGATCCACTACGCAGTATATAATATTATGTACATTTATAGTAAGTTCAATAATAATTGTGGTACAAATTATTTCGGAAAATTTTCATTTGATAAATAATTTTAATTTTATTCATAAATTATAGCTAGTCGTTGAAGTACATATTTTGTAAAAAATTGACCAATTATTTATAATTTATTATATATTTTTTAAAACTAAATTTTTTGAATTAAACGAGCACGTACTTGTGGAATCGAAGTCACCGAACACAAACTAAAAAGAATATGTAGTTCTATTTTTAAGTTGACTCCTCAATGAAGATAAATTAAAATTTCAATTTGCGTGTAATCCATATTTTGTAATTTTATTTTTATCGCAGTTACATTGAAAGTTAAATTTTCGAAACACGAAGATGTGGTGGAAAATGGCCACTATCCGTCCAGCGGGCAGAAAAGACTATTCCATGGAAGAAAAAAGTTGTCCAAGGATTATTATATAAATATATGAGGTTGAGCAGTAAACTTACTTTACAATCAGCTAGCATGGAAAAATAAAAGTTTCCAAGAAGTATTATAATGATATATGAGGTTTAACAAAAAATAGTACGTGTAACTCGTACGGGAAGACTCTGATTTCAATCTCTGGCGAAATGCAGTACACGTCGCCGGCGACTGAAATTTCTCACTTCCTCCGCCCTTGCCACGCAATATACTATCATATTAATATTTTTATATTGACTTTGAGAATTATTACATTATGTAAATTCGTATTTTTGCACGTGGATTTAAAATATATATATATATATATATATATAACAATGTATGGATGCAAGGAAAATTTTGGTTTATTTCGACGTATCATTAAAAGTTCAAAATTTTAAAAATAAAATAAAAATTATGTGGGATTATTATTATGATAGTTATATCGAGATATATTCGTATTTTTGCACGTGGATTTAAAATACATATATATATAACAATGTATGGATGCAAGGAAAATTTTGGTTTATTTCGACGTATCATTTCGACGTTCAAAATTTTAAAAATAAAATAAAAATTATGTGGGATTATTATTATGATAGTTATATCGAGAAGTTTTCTGCAATTAATGAGAGCATTGCTCCCAAAACAATAATTGTGGAAATGAATTATTAAATGAAAAAATTATTGTTGAATTATATATAAATCTTTAAACATTTTATTTGTCTTATTATAATAGAAACAAATTTCATGATAGTTTCGTTCTCAGCTAGTCGACGACCATCGTCAATGGTCGTTCGTGTACGAATTCACTCGACTCTACTCTTCAGCATTTTGGTCGCAGTCAAGTCGTAGAAGCATCAAGTAAGTTTGGCAAGTACGATCCGAAATGCAAAAGGATAACACGAATCTCAGTAACGCTTTCGAAATGACTCACTCGAAAAAAAGGAAAGTAGCATTAAATAATTTCTTATTTTCAAACCGATGATATTTGTTCTGAGTAATTTATTTCGATTAAAATTAAGTTTTTAAACGCATTAACAACAATGTAATCTCATAATGAACTATTATGTGAGATTAAAATAATCAATCGTTCGAAACGTATAAAACAAAAACGATATTTTTAAAATTACACGGACACTCATTACTACTATAGGAAAATGAGGAAATACGTAACCGTAATTCACAAAAAAAATTTTATTATTTAAAAATCGGCGTCTGAAAAACTATAGTTATGGTACGTCGATCGATACAAAAGTCGAATTATTATTATCATTAAGTAAATTTCGAAAACAATGTTTATTAAATCGATAATATCCATAGACATTTTATTTGTAATTGCAATAATTCGTTTGTTTAAAAAATTACAATTAGTTAGCTGTTAGGTATAATAATATTATTCAAAATCCAAAAACTATCACAATATAGTTTGGTAACCATACCAATAATAGGTGTGTTATGTGGTACCTATTATTGTTGTTTGCAATGACGAAAACACGTGATGTCACGAAATTTATTCGCGTTAAAACTCATCGTCAGTCAAACACCGCACTCGCTGCTGTGTTGTTTATACGCATTATAATATATTATTATATTTTAATAATAAATAGGTACACGACGCTATACCTCCGTCAATGTCGGTAACGATGAAAAAAAAAAATGAAAAAAAAAACACCAGAACGCGGCACACGCCGATGGTCGCGGCGCGCAAAACGATCCCCCCCCCACACAAGCGCACCGACGTCGCATTATTATTCGCTCATAACCCTTTCTCTCTACGCCCCCGCATGCAAAACTACAATACACACATATATATTATATATCTATAGTAGGCGGCACGTGATTGTCCGGCTGCCGCGGCCGGTCCATATATCCCGTACGCAGCATCCAACCCCGCGCGAGCGTGTGCTCGGCAAGTACATAATATTATATGAAACGCGTGCCCCATTGTGCGGGAGTTCGCGCACACGCATTGAAATTAGACGGGAGGCGAATAAAAAAAAAAGCGAAAAACACAGGGGCCACCCGCACAAAATATATTATTATACGCGCGCGATATACGATATACGGACGGCTCTGTCGGCGCGTTTTTTTTCCCCCGCACACGATTGTACTCTACTCCACTGTCCACCCACGCGATTTTTTTTTTCCTCATCATAGCACGTACCATAACCCTTTCGATGGCGCGCGCGTACACATCATACTCACTCCACCACACTCTTCCGCCGCCGCGCCGTTGAGCGAGGGTAAAGGCGGTTAAAAGTCGGCCGTGGCGGCGGCGGCGAAAGGGAAACGCTTTACCCCGCCGCCGCCGCCATTACAACGCTATATATATTAATATATTATTATCGATTGCCCCACGTGCAGTATGTTGTATGTTGTATAATATTAAGCGAATAAAATATGCATAAAATAATAATAATACCTGGGGCGCATTCCCTCCGATATTACGAAGCTCGTCGCCGCCGCCGTTCCGATAATTATCGATTCGACTAATTTTTCTTTTCCTCCAAAAATCGTAATTTTTATCAAGCGATGATCATCACCACGTAACACGTATTCTCTCTACAACCAATGTTTCTCAACCTGGGGGTCGCGACCCCCTTGGTGGTGGTCGCTACTAATTATTTAGGGTCGCAAACATTTAAATGAATACAGAATAAAACAAAGGTAATACAATAAATCCATCATAAAATCAGATGAAAATAATATGCTCATTGTTTGAATCGACTTTAGAATACATATTATTACAATAGATTTATAAAAACATCAAAACTATATTATGTCTATTTTGGTTAAAAATTAAAACGAGTATCCTAACTCAACTGAAGCTTAGAAACACTAAAAACCTTTAGTCCATTTTCAACAAATAATTATTTATGTGAAATAACAGTTTCTCCTCGTATCATATAAATTGAATGGGAACAGAACATTCAACTGACTGAAAATTATTTTAACAAATTCTATTAAACCAAAGATTGAACAAATCATTTCAGATCTCAACAACAACGGCTAACTACCGCAAGCCATATTAATTTAAAGATGAATCTTAGTAAAATGGATGCAATATATTTCTTTAAAATCATATTTATTGTATTTATTATTTAATATACTATTGCAATTCTATAATATGTGTAATCTATACTTAAACGTAAAATATATATTTAGGGGTCGGTAAAAATTGTATATCTAATTTGAGGGGTCGACACAGTAAAAAGGTTGAGAAACACTACTCTACACGGTATAAAATCGTCCTCGGTA
>JAIPRM010002915.1:0-28251 GCA_025469315.1 Stegophylla sp. TES_Ste_2020
ATATTATTAACTTCCTTCGTTCAGAATCGTTTTACTGAAGAAATGATTTATCGTTTCTTTAAAATTTAATACGCCCGTCAAGAGAATACCACCCGTCTTGCGAAGTATGTCCGGCTTTTTTTATTTTTTTTTTGTGGTTAATAGTGGAATATAGAATTTATTATAACAAATTTTATGGTTCAAGAGTGTGTCATGGTGCGAAGTACCATGCAGTTTTTTACTATTAAATTACAGTATAAAACTGTGTGAAAACGGGAAACACTCGTAGGTTTTGTTTGTTTGGTGGAATAATATAGATGAAAAAATACACTACATTTTCAAATTTAATTAAACGACAAAATCAATAGTCGTTAATGACTGTAACGAATAGGTAGTATTAACTAAAACTATAACTAATAGCTGATAGAGTCTTGCTCATTCGGCCTTGCCCATTATTAGTCGGTAGTGTTTCTGAAATTAAAACTAATTGTCGGTAGTCTGATTTATATACGGTTGCAGCCCATCACTAAATGTGACCATTGTTTGGGGCGACAACTAGATTTATCTATTTTTCGCACTAAAATCATAAATAAGATATATCCATTATATTGTGTTATACTAATAATAATTATCGGATTTAACTGGTTGTTGAACTGTCATTTCAGGTCATTTTTCGCCATGCAATAATAAAAAAAATATTCATAAAAGAGAGAATTTTCGAAAAGACTAGACTTGTCTTGTTTGATGATGAGCCGAGCCTTTCATGTGCTCATAATTTTCTATTCATCTCTGTTTTTTTTTTTTTTTTTTTTTAGTCTTTTTTGTTTATTTATTATGATTAATTCATAGCGCTTAAACATTTCGTTAGCTGAAAATCGTAAACCCCCGAACACACTTCACACAATGAATATTTGTTATCATTTCTTGAGTGGAATTCGCGGTGGGTATGTTAAATTTCAAAGAAAAGATAAAACATTTTTTTTTCAATAAAATGATTCCGAGTAGATCTTAAGTATAATATATAAAATAATTTTACAAAAAAGTGATAAAGTTTATTAATGTTACAAAAAAATATTTTAGTACTCAGCCACAGTTTTACATGTTACGATTAAACGAGAACAGGAAAAATTTTTTAAGACGCTCTTTTTACTAAAATATTTTTATATTATAATTGACCTATATTTAAATTTTTATGAAGTTTTAACTAAAAAAGATATTTTCAAGGCATTTTTGTCAAATTTTAGAAAAAAAAATTGTGTACTTAGAAAATTTACCCCCTAAATGTTACTTAATTGAGGAAAATACATTATTTAAAATACTTATTCAAAAAGTTGCTAGTCTAAACTTTTAGACAAGTATTTTCATAAAAAAAAACATTTACACAAAAAAAGTATTTAAGGTGTTTTTTTTAAATTACGTGTAGTTTATCCAAAAATTAAGAAAAATATTGAGAATTTCGAAAAACAATTTCCTAAAAGTACCATTTAGGACAAATTGTTATTCAAAAAAATGATAATCAATACTTTCGACGAGTTTATCCGTACGAAAAAGTGTTTAGAGAAAAAAAAATAAAAGAAAAATAAACTACATTGTAAAACCACTATCTTCTACGATCCACACAAAATCTCAACAATAATAACAATAAAAATAAACGTAATTTAAAACCACTAGCTTTGACACTCCACCCAGAATCTAAAGTGAGGATTTTTCAAAATGGGTTTTTAAAAAGATAAGAAAAGTAAGAAAAAATGAATTAATGTAAATTAAAGTAAAGTAAAATACAGAAAATTATAGTAAAACAAAGTAAAGTAACGTATGAACAGAATCTTTTTTGTCAGGCTTTGGTTATTTTTCCAAAATTTTGAAAAAACACACGATAAATTTGAAAATTCACGTCTCAAAAGTATCGTATAGAGAAAAATTCGCGTTTTTGAGTGAAAATATCACACGTTGGATTCTGAGTGGAGCGAAGAAGCTAATGTCTTCATAATTTTGTTTATATTTTTTTTCTCTTTTCTCTATGAGCACATTTTCGTATAGAAATAATTGTCCGCAGTTTTCAATCAGTAACTTTTTTTGAAACACAGTTCACCACTATAAATGGTACGTTTTTGAAAATTTCAATAGTTTTCTCAAAATTTGAGAAAAACTTCGCAAAATATGGCCAAAAAAAAAAAAAAAATCGGATATTGTATTTTTTAAATCCATACTTTTTTGAAAATTCAAATAAAGGTGAATAAATATTATGAGAAATAAATAAAACATCATGCGAAATATTTCGGCGCAAGAAAATTTCGAAAAGGATAAAACACTTTCACGAGATCACCAGTAGAACGTAGTATATATGTAGAATCTAGATTCGAATAATTAAATCGAACGATTTCCAGCAGACCTATTCCCATCGAAGCCGTGCCGACGATCCCTTGGAGCGTCCCTTCGAGTCCGACCGGAGCCAAAAGGGCTGCGTACGAAATGGCCGCGGAGTAAGTGAGCGCGAAAGTGACGCCGTTGAGCATTTCGACGGGCACCACCCAAACGGGGTTCCTGATCACCGAGTACAGGAAAAATCTGGCGGAGAACGTGAAAAACATCAGAGAAAACACGTGCATGTGATCCACGCGTTTCAGGATAAACCCTGAAAATAGCAAATAAATACATTTATATATTATCACGATTGGGTACAATTATTATTAAATAATATAACACGTTTAGGTATACGTATATACAGTATACTGTATACCGTATACACGGGGGTGGTCCAGGGGTACTGGACCCTCCCCAGAACTAAAAAAAAAAATTCAAAGCGAACAAATATTATTCTTCAACGAATTAGTAATAAATAAGTATACAAAAGGCATAAAAATGCAACGAAGGAGGAGAAGAGGACTAATTTAAAGATTCTTTAAGATTCTTAACGAACCCCTAACAAATTACTATCTAATATAATTATATAGAGTAGCTATTTTAAAATGTTGAACCCCCCCCCCCAGAAAAATTTGAAAATACACCACTGACTGTATACAATACTGGCGGCGCCACGCGTAGGGTTCACGGTTTGATCACTACACAAAAAATTTCAAGAAAGTTTCAAGAAATTTCAAAACCTTGCTTGCACGTTTGAACTTTTAAAACGATGAGTTTTATCTTAATAATGGGGTATAATATTTGTGATGTTCGGTTAGTGGGTTAGTAATGTGTTTTTAGTAGTTTACATTTTTTTAATTGCCATTTTAATATGAAAGCAATACAGAGGCATTGTGGACAGAAATTTTCGAGGCCCGACGTGAGAGAAAGTGTTATCATTAACAGTTTTAAATTTAGTGAACTAATTGTCAGCGCGTTTCCACGATTTTGAAATTACAATAAAGTATTTTGCAAACATTGAAATATTATATTTAATGAATACCTAAACGCGCTAATCGTTGCAATTAATTTGTTCCCAAACGGGTCAAATTTGTTATTATTATTATTTTTTTTTTTTTTAGAGACATTGTCTTATTAAACGTTAAACAATGTTCATCTGAGAACCTGTGGATTCCGCCAACAAAATGTTTTCCTGTGATCGTTGTAAATTCCTTCTTAACTTTATTGACAAATACATTTATGTCTTCATTATGTAACTAATATTTTTGAAAATGAACTTTCATGTACCATTAAAAATCTAAAAAATAGATAAAGGTATATAATATGTTCTAAGTAGTCATTTAAAATATAAATATAATATAATTCAGGAAGTTTATTATTTTTCCTCAATAATTTTAAACTGGCAGAATCGATAGGTTTCGTTTTTTTAAGACTACCTTTACTGGCAGAATCCATGAACTCCCGTTGATCTGTACCCAAACGTGTTACGGTCAATCGCTATATTATTATTATTATTATTATAGTTACCGGACAGGAAGAAAAACGGAACTTCTCCGCCCCAACACTGAACGGTCAGAGAAAATCCTTGGATCGTCTTGATCCACGGTTTTGTTTCCGGATGATAATCGTTCGACAAGTCTTCCATGTACCTATATACACATAATATATTGACAATGATAATTATTGTTTAATAACACGTTATTATGCGTTACGGGGACATCAAGATTCAATATTATAATAAAATATTATGCTGTTCCCCCCGGGTTCGAAACGAAATTGGATTTCACTAGTTATATGTCGAGTTTCGTGGCCAAAATGGGGGCGCCGCGGGGACCACTTCCCCTACCGTGGGTTGCATTTTTCGACTTAGTGATTTTAAGTGTACTCGTACACGACGGATAAATTTGCTGACCACAATTCACTTTTGCCACGTTTATTATATTGAACAGTGTTTGGCGTGTGAAAGAGAACTGTGAAGGGGTTTGGAAGAATATTTATTTGGGGTACAATATAACAATAAGTCATCGCATGTGTCTAATTAAAAACAATAATTTCTCACAAAGACTTTTTTGGTGGTGACACTGATCCGAGGTCGGATTAGAGTTTTTGTTGACATTTTTGAGAACTACACGGCTTGAATACACAAACAAAGTGGACCATCAGCCATGGTTTGTCTTATACTCTGTGATCCGCCTCGCGACGACCGGCCGCGCCGATATATTCGATTGTCGTAAACTACAGCGTCATCTGTTGTCGTGGACCACAAAACCGACGGGCGCTAATCGCAGACACGGCGTCAACGTTCTCGCATGAAAACCGCAAGTGTTTACACCAGCCATTCTAAACTTGCTCGTCTCGAAAAATCGTTTTATCGAAGAAATTATTATTATAATTATTATATTTTTAAAATAACATAATATTCGCCAAGTCCCACCCGAATATCGTAGAATACTCATTCCCGTAAGTATGTCCCGCTTTTTGTTTTTAGATTCTGAATGGAGCCAAGAGCTAGTGTTTTGACAATGATGTTTATATATATATATATATATATATAAAAATATACATATATTTTTTATTTTTGTAAGCACTTATCCAATATTTTCGACTAGAAATTTTATGAATCACAATTTACTTCTAGATGGTACTTTTGAGTGATTATTTTTGAATTTCTCAATAGTTTTTTTTTTCAAAATATTGAAAAACTTACGAAAGTTTAACAAAATCGTCATAAAAACTATCTTTTTTAAATCCTGACTTTATGAAAATCTCAAGAGAAGTAGACAATAGTATGAAAATGGTTTTGATGCGAGAAAATTTCTAAAAAAAAAGCGAGAGAAAAAAACCGCTATGGAAATATTTTTCTAATTAATTTTTTTCTCATTAAAATTTTCTCTTCGTCACACGCTTGGGCTGTCACACACTTTTTGTCACGACGCAACAGGCTGTTTACGCGGCGCAACATATTATGTATAATGACACTTCACGAGCGTTTTTTCGTAACGAATTTTCACTATGGATTATACTTGAGTGCCAATGGCCGAGACATGAGAAAATGCCAAAACAATTGCGATTTTCGCATTTATGGACGGTGAAGGGGGTAGTACATCTTATCACTTTGCGAAAAAAAATCAATAAAAACAGATTAACTTATTAATTTGGCCCTTTCATTCAATAGAACCAAATCATGGCTTCGCCACTGTAATCAATTAAAATATAATATACAAAATGTCCCACGGCTATTTATTCATTGAGTGTTTATTTTTTATAATGAATAAATTTCACGTATAACTTAAAACTCATTCATTTTTTAAGGTATTTTTTATTAATGAGATTTTCGAAAACTTTTTATAAATATTTTTTTATTCCACCAACAACAACACACGACGAACATTTTAATATTCTGAAAGAGTGTTGGGACGGAAAATATTGATTTTATGATTTTTATTTTTCCACCAATAGTTATAGAGAGTTTTAAACACAATTTAAAGTTTACATAATCTACTACCTACGCTAAACTTTCAATGGTGGACGTGTACACGAGGTTTTAATGATATATTTATGTTTTTTTTTTTTTTCTTTTGGAAATATGTCGTTCGAAAGGAATAATTTAATTACTTTACCCACGAACAAAAAAAAAAGATTCATAAAAAACCTAATATATTCCGCACTTATTGCCCATTGGTATTCTTCGCTACTCGTGTGAGATTTGGAGGGTGCGTCAAATTTTAAAGAAACAATAAACAACTATTTCATTAAAACGATTCTGATTTTTGAGTGAAGCTACAATTGATGTAAGAAAATATTTTATTTAAAAATTATAAAGTTTATTAGTATCGCAAAAAAAAAATCCCAAAAATGTTTTTTTTCACGTTTTAAACATTTTCTCGGATCGAAACCCTTCTCTCAATCTATACTTAAATTTATATGACATTTGACTACCCATATATATTGTTTTAAAGTCGTTTTCGCCATATTTTGGAAAAATTATTGAGAATTTCGAAAAATCGCCCATTAAAAATACCGTCTCTAGGCGAATCGTGATTCAAAAAGTTGTTGGTCGAAACTTTTGGACAAGTATTTCCATGCGAAAAAGTGTTTACAGAAAAAAAAGTAAGTAAATAAATAAATAAACATCATTGTATTGTTGTAGCTTCTTCGTTCACCGCAAGATTTTAATTAATAAATTTAATACTACACTAATTGGAAATAAAAAACTTACAAGAACACATAATACCATATGAAAGCGTTGAAAATTCCGTAAGCCACCACCCACAAGAGAAACGCGAGTACCCGAATTTCGGTCAGTAATTTTTCAACGCCGGACGTTTCGACTTCGGCATCGGCGTCTTGAACGACCTGAAAAATAAACCTTTTATTTTTATTTCTATCGAATTTTCTGGTTTCACGTTGTTTTGATGATGAGTTTTTACGCAGAATTTGTCCGGGAATATATTATATATTATGGAATTAAAACGTGACTAAGGGGTCTCTAAGGGTATCGAGAGGGGTATGTTTATAATACCCTAAATTATTTTTGCGGTGTCCAGAGTATCGTTTTGATGCTCGTAGATAATACTTGATTTTTTTTATTTTTTTTTTCAAATAATATGTTAATAACAATCCGTATATTTATGATTATTCGATAATAATCATTATTGTTTCGCAAAAATTATAATCGATGGCAGAGGACTCGTAGCATTTGCATATTTGTTTTGCTCGGTTACAAAAGTAGCGGAGTACGAAATATGCTTTTACAAAGCCAGTTTTGAAATTTAATTTTGCATATAAATGCATATTTTGAGTACTTTTGGTTTTTAAGGGGATGTTTTATATTTTTCTACTCTATTTTAAACTTTTTGAGACATATTTAATTTATTTCAATTTTTTCCACACCGACGTTTTTTAACAATTCAGTGAAAATTTATTTGCTTTTAATTTTTTTGTCACATAATATTGTTTTTAACTGTCCGTGGACACGTATTGTATTTCCTAGAAACGCTTGAGGATTGCGAATAAAGCAATAATAATAAATTTGGTGTAATTAATTTAATTAATAAATATACGTATAATCATCTGTGACGATGGTTAAAATTATATTTAAATTCAGTAATTTTGTTTTAACTCGTTTTAAAGCCCATTTATTTCATTAATACTTTTAAATTAAATCGCAAAGAAAAAAAAAAAAAAAATGTTAATGCATAATATTTTAAGTGCATATTATGAGGTTTTTAAGTGCATAAGTGCTTGCATATTTAACGTTTTTTCACAGCTACAAGTCCTCTGCCCTAATGATTAATTATGATAATTATTTTTTAATATATTAATTCAGCTGTATTTTCATTTCGAATAATAAAGAGTTAATAATAAATAGGTTCAATGATATCAATGAACTGTAATTTTTTTTTTTTTTGCTTTCTAAAATCACAAACAGAATACAATTTTTTTTCCCTGTCTATGAATTTTGAATCCCGTCGTCGCCCATGCGACGAGGAATACAAATATTACGCAATATTTACGTAACAAAGAGCGTTAATATTATTTGCACTGAACATATTATTATACTTCTGTAACCGAGACGAGAGCAAACAATAAAATTATCACTAGTTTATAATAAATTTGTGCTCATAACGATTTGTCCGCTTACCGACGATTTGTTTGAACAGTTGAACAGCTGCTGTACCACACTAAACATAACACAGTACGTAAACAATACTACAATCAGTGTTTGGAAAATTAATTCAATTATGGAATTTTATTATTCCTTGAGATTTAAAGGAACAGCTATTCTCGTTATTCACTAAATTATTATAGAGGAATAAATCGAATTCATTTTCTCGTTCCGCCAAACGATCGGTTTTCGTTAACAAATAATTTTTGATTTAGAGAAGAAACTAGCGTTTTTATAATTATGTTATTTTTTTTTTTTAATTTAGAATCACTTGTTCAAAAACATTGATCAGCAACTTTTTAAACCAGAATTTTGCTTTAGATTCTATTGTGAGAGGTTGTTTTCGAAATTTTCAATAATATTTTCAATTAGTTTTTAATATAAGTTTCAATTAGGCAATTTTTCCAATCAGAGTTTGCCTCCAAATGTTATTTTAAACGTGTCAAAATGCTCAATAGTATTTCAACTTTTTGGACAAACTACCCAAAATTGGACACAAACGCTTTTACAATTCTTTTTTCAATCCAAATTTTATAAAAATTTCAATATAGATTGACTATAATATGAAAAATATTTTTGTAAAAGAAAATTTTTAATATTTGCATTATTATTTTTTTGAGTGAAAAATCCTCATGGTACGAAGTATGATATGGGCTTTGTACATATTCAATTTTTTTTTTTTTAATAATTATTCACTTCCTCGTATGTATCTATATAATTTTAATTAACTATTATAAATTTTTTAAAAATAAATAAATAAATAATTTTATTACAGTTACAAAAATTGTTCGATAAACATTTGAATAGTTACAAAATGCAATGTTTTACTCGTGTATTTTTTTTTTTTTTTTATTTCTATTGCCCGAGAAGCAATAGAACAACAAAAATAAATAAATAAAAGATGGACATTTGATTGTCAAATCTGAAAAAATTTCCAAAATGAGTCGTATAATAAAAAGTTTGGAAACCTCTGGTCTAAGTGATTCTCTTCAAATTATTGTTTTTCAATCGTGTTGAAACATTTTTAGAATATTTCAAAACTCCTTTGCAATGTTATTCGCATAGATTAATTAATATAGGCTTTTGCATAGATCCCGAAGCCGTGAGATCTGCCAGTGAGAAATTACCATTATTTACCTCGATTTTCGACACCACGTACACGTCTAAAACGAAGCAGACGGTGGAAATGACGAAACTCGGTGTGTAGTCTTTGTACTCGTGACTTTTACTGTACCAGTCGACACACGCTCCGGACACGGACGACATGATCCCCCAACCAATGGCGCCCCAAACTCTCTGTTTACCATATTTATGCCGGTCACTACCTACGAATGAGGAGAATAATAACACTGAGAGTATATTCGAAGAGAAAGGGGGGCGGGCGTGATGTGTGGATCTCCTCGGGGTTTTTTTTTTTTTGCCCATCGACATGTAACATAATAATATTACAATAATTATTATTATGTAATTATAAACGTTCGGTCTACCATCGTGGACTACTTTTGGAGGAAAAAAAAAAGACAAAGGACGATTTTGTTGTTGCTATTATTTATATTTTAGATTCTGAGCAGAACAAAGGAGTTTATGATTTTACAATGATGTTTATCACACCTCCCCCCCCCCTTCTGCGAACACTTTTGCTTATAGAAATACTTATATCCAAAAACTTGTATTTTTTTAATCAGATTTCGGTACTAGGAATTATATTATTTATACTAAGCATTTTTCCAAAATCGCATTTTATTTCATAGAGTTTTGATTGTTGGCCATTCTTGGGGGACTATTGTGGCCGTGATAACTAGAGTTTTGAACCCAAATAAATTACGTATGAGACCCCGCCTTGGTTGTATTTCGAAATTTTCGATTTGTGTGGACTATGAAAAATTCCAAGCCAAGGATCTAAATTCCAAAATAGACTTCAACAGTCTATATAGTAAAGTACAAATCGCGTTTTTAAATTTAACACAGGTCCTCTTTAAAACACAGAAACGGTCTACTTGTATGGTTTTTTCTAATCATAGATCACCATATCGGACATTTAAATTCATCTATTATAGATCGATGACGATTTTATAACGTTTAGGGCCCGAATTTAAATGCACTTAAAATCAAAATGCTCTAAAAAAACAGTCAAAAATGCCCTTAAAAAATGCATTTTACCATGGAAATAATACCCTTTGTAAAAGGTCTTTGTATTTTAATATTTTTTAATTTGTTTTCTTATTTACTGTCTGCCGTGTCTAAACGTCCAAAATTAAAAACAAGATACCTGGCATTATCGCAATTATAGAAAGATTTCTACTAGATATTTCTAAACAAAACCGCCGAAAACATGGATAATATTTTTGAATTAGTTAAATTTTAATTATTGATTCGTATTGATATCATTCGTACAGATATCATACATTACTAAAATTGTAAGTATATTGTTGAAATATGGTCTAAAAATGAAAAAAAAAAAGAACATTGAAAAATGCAAAGAAAGCAAATTGATTACTTTTAAAAAAGATTTATTGATATATTAATATATATTGTATCATGGGTACCACAATTAGAGAGGGGCTGGAAGAGCTAAGCCCTCTCAAAACTACTCAAAGCCACCCAAAATTTTTGAAAATTACATAAGTTTAATGTTCTTTTTTTTTTGTTGGGGGGGGGGCTAAATTAATCGAATTCAAACATATTAGCCATCCCAAAAATGTTTTCCGAGTTGCGCTAATGTATTGCACTATAGGTACTTTTTACCAAAAAAAAAAAAACATTTTTCATAGCCCTCCCCCCTTCTCCTCGAGAAAATCCTAAATCCTGGTACACCACTTATGCGACGCGCTGCGGCTTGCGTACCTAACAGATTGACGCAAATCGTGTCCTCCAGTATGTCTTTGACGAAATGTCCCGTCTTGAGCGTGACGAGCGCCACGAAATACAGCCAAAACAACGGCGATCCGATCGCCTGCGAGTCGGCCATTTCCCCGTGCACGGCCGCGCCCGGCATCCAGCACAGCGCGCACGGCAACGCGCTGGCGAAAACCGCTATCGACATCAACGCCGACTTGCGGCATTTGTATTTGTCCGTGATCAGGCCAACCGTGGGCTTCAGCAACAGCCCCGGGATCGGGATCACCGTGAACACGAAACCGACCAAGGCGGCCGAATATCCCCGTTGCTTCGTTACGGTCGTCAAGAACGGTATTATCGACGAAGAACCTGTGCAACAGGGTGTATTATAATATTATAGTACATGGGCGGCGAACCTTTTTAAAATTCTGAACGAGTTGAAGAAGCTAGTGTTTTTACCACGATGATGTTTATTTTATTTTTTCTTTGTACGACTTTTCGTATGGAAATAATTGTGCAAAAGTTTCGATCAGCGACTTTTTGAAACCGGATTTTCCTCTAAATGGTACTTTAGAGAGGTCAGTTTTTGAATTTCTCGATTCTTCCATTTTTTTTTTTTCTCATTATTATTAACTTTCTTCGTTCAGAATCGTTTTATTGAAGAAATGATTTATCGTTTCTTTAAAATTTAATACACCCACTAAGAGCTTCACACCCGAGATGCGAAGAACACCCGTCGTGCGAAGTATGTCGGTTTTTTTTTTTTATGTACAGCAGAAACCTTTTATAACGACATTCCAGGGACCGGTTAAAATTGGTCATAATAACAGATAATCAGTATAACCAAAATGGTAAAAAAAAAAAAATTGAAAATTCGATAATACATTTAGGTATATGAACATTATATAATATAATTTGTGTTACAAAAATGTATTCAATTTTTTATCTAAAAATTGTGATCGAAATACATACAATATTATATTATAGTTTAATTCAAAATTCACTGTTGTTATTTGTTTAGTGTTTTATAAAAACATAAAATTCGCATATTAAAATGATATTTAGTTATTTTAGTTTGTAACACTTTTTTAGTTATATTGAATTCGATTAATGTAATTAACGTATGATAAAATACATCATTGTAGATAAAGTATTTTTCTAAAATAACCAAATATAATCGTCATAATAATCGATACAAATTAATTACATCCAATATGTCACTAAAACCGGTGTCATTATAAACGGTTTATACTGTATAGTAACATTTTTTTCAATCTGGATGTGAAAAATTATTCCACCCAAAAATAAATAAATAAATATGAGCTTTTTTTATATTATGCATTTTAGGTATAACAATCAAAAAAAAAAACCCGAGCATACTCCGAACCGTGGGTATTCTTCATTCCTTAGGTGGGATTTTCTTTGTATTTAATTTTAAAGAAACGATAAAACAATCTTATCGAATGAAACGATTTTGAGCGGCATATCGCTACAATGGTTACTGACATTAAAAATAATTATAATTAAAAAATACTGCCATATTATATAATATTATACAGTACCTATTGATTATAAAAAATCGATGGTGCGTATTTTTTTCGAATATGTACTATCTTAATTTTTTACTTGTGGTTAATGAATTCGGATGAATTGGGTTAGGTTTCTATAAAAAGTAGTAATTGTTATTGTTTAAACAAATATATTTAGGGCTAATAACAATAATTAGTACACTTCTGCTCGTTAGCCACCTCCTATAATAATTTTGACTGTTAATTATATAGTGTTCGAATTGGAAAAAATAAAAGAACGGGTGCTTCGGGCTTTCATCAAATAAGCATCACCTCAAACTAAGTATATAATGCATATACAATAAAAAAACGAATTAGTAAGAGTGCTCTCAAAATTTTATAAAAAATCGTAGAGGAGCACCGTCCCCTGCGCACCCCCTCAATTCGAAAACTGCAATGTTAAGTATGCTCTTATAGTAATATGTCAGGAGACATTTTGAGATAGAGGCAAATGTTTTGATTTTTATACCGTGTTTCATTCGAAAACATAATATTATTATTTTTGAAAACGGTCGAGAACGAAACGCGATAGAGGAAAACGTTTTACATACGTATTTTATACTATTCGATTTAAGTAATTTTAATAAACTACGTCTTAATAACGTGTTACAGAAACGAGTGCTCGACACGTGTTCGCACTCAACAGGTAGGTAGGTGGTAAAACGAAAATATATCAACAAAACAAAAAACTCAATAATATTTTTGTCCTACTTACCCGCGTTGGCTATGAAAAAATGCATTTTCATCGGCAGGAGTTTCTTGTTTATGTTGAAACGAGGCATTTTTTTTTTTTTTCAAATTTTTATTTCGTTCCTATAAAAACACTTTAATAACGAGGGGAATTTTTTTTTTTTTTGCCTCGTTCGGAAAATTTCACGAAAATTCGTGTCGATACGGTGAACCGTATTACAACAATAATAATTATTATTCGACACACTACTGCGACAAATAAAACGCGACGGTCGTCCTTAATCCGGTGACGGAGTCTGAGATGATAAGGTTCAAACGAAACGGTACACCGCTCGCTCCTCGCGCGATGATAATCGACCAGTAATGACGACGTGTGTTGTTCCATTTCGACGGAATTCGTCAATTTACACGGTACTGTGAAATTATACCACTGGTTTCCTTTGTATTCCTCTATCTTTAGCCTTTATTATTTATATTACTCCGTACTCGGTGTGCATACTGTTATCATATTTTATACAGGGTGGGCCGTTTTTCAAAGTTTAATATTTTAAAACAATTAATATCGAACGATTATGCATTTATATTATTAGGGCCCGGATTTCAATGCAAAATAAATATTTTTTTGGGGTAATCTTAGGAAATGTTTTCCAATAATTACAAAATTTGTTTCGTGTGACAGAGACATCTCAAAACTAAAACTTTTATTTTGCGTATTTCATCATATTTCAGTCTTTTTATTCGTTTTAATGCACATACTATTTGAACAATCTGTACATAAATACAAGTCTATAATTTAAATTCAGATAATTATTAAAAATATTACTATCCATGTTTTTCGGTTTTTCCCCTTAATAATAAATCTATAAATCTCCCTGTAATTGCTATAATGTTTGAATTTTATCTTTACCTATGGTCACCCGGACTCGACAGACGGCAAATAGTAAAATAAATTAAAAAATATTAAAATGTGTGGGACCTTATTTCAGTGCATTTTCGCAATGAAATGCATTTTTTAAGGGTATTTTTAACTGTTTTTTAGAACACTTTTAGCGCATTTAAATCCAGTCCCTAATTATTATATTAAAACAAAGTGCATACATCATGATATTTATTTTTAGCTTTTGAGCGGAGCGACGTAACTTATGATTTTACAATGATGTTAATTTTTTATTAATTTTTTCTATTTTTCTAAACATTTTTTTCGCATAGAAATACTTGTCCAAAAGTTTCGATCAGTATCCACTATAGAATCACATCCAGATGGTGCTTTAAAAAGGTCATTTTCCCAATATTTCTCAATGCTTTTTCCAAAAAACGGGGAAAGTCTGTTGAAAAATCGACAAAGAACGGTAAAATATGCAATTACCGGAATTTTCGTAAAATTTTTAATTGCTTTTTAACATAAGTTCCGAAATAATGTAGCTAGAAATATGAAACTATCACGGATTACTAAAAATGGTCACCAAGAACACTTCATAAAAATTTCAAAAACATTGAACATAATTTAAGTTGAGTTTAGAATTTCAAAAATATTGGAAATTGACGCGCCGTCACGTATCTGTCGTTAAACTTTTTTATAATAACTACAATTTTATCGCATTAGCTCATAAGCACGTTGTTTTTCACTGCTATTGCACCGCGTTCATTAAATGGCATTTTATTTTAAAACTAATAATATTTAATAAGCATTCTCATGTCAAATTTCTATCGAGAAAATTTGTTTTTTAAATCATCCGTTTCGGTGCCCCACCCTGTATTATTATTATTATTATAACAGTGCGGCTAAATCGAAGTTCGTAGACGAAAATGTAAATATATTCGTTACACAAACACTTGCCCCAACGATAATAATAATAATTATTATAACTGTTAATTAAAATGTATTATTATTGTTATTATTATTGGGTTCTCGAAGTCTAAAGCAGCTAATACGCAGATTTTCAACAATATAGATTCCGAACGGAGCGAAGAAGCTAGTGTTTTAAAAATGATTTTTTTTTTTCTATGAACACTTTTTTCTATGAATCTGCTTGTCCAAAATTCTCAATAAGTAACTTTTTGAAACCGGATTCACTTCTAGTTGGTACTATTTAAAAATAAGTCAATTTTTGAATTTCTCAATTCTTTATTTATTTATTTTTTTTAAACTACCATAAATTTAACAAAATAGGCTTGGAAAACATCATTTTTTTGTACCAAATTTTATGAAAATTTAAACATAGATAACAAATTATAAAAGAGAGATTTTGGCGCAAGAAAATTTTGAAAATGTGTAAAAAAAATTTTGGACATATTTTTCTCAGTAAATACTTTTTCCTTTTAGATTAAAAAAAAAGAAAAGTAAAGTAAAGCAAAGGCGAGAAAGTCGGACATACTTCACGGATATTTTTCGCTCTTCGGGTCAGATACTCTTGGCGAGTGTGTTGAAAATGACGACCATTATTGATCTTTGCATTGTGAACTTCTTTTGTTCAGAATCGTCTTATCGAAGAAATTATTTATCGTTTCTTTAAAATTCCACAAACCCACCAAGAGTATCTGACCCGAGGAGTGCAAAATATCTGTGGTGCGAATTAATGTCCGGCTTTCTTTCTTTTACTTTGCTTTACTTTTTTATTTTTTATGTGTACGCGTTTTCTTATGGAAATACTTGTCCAAAAATTTCACCCGGCAACTTTTTTTCCGGTAATTCGTTCCGTTACAATGTGTCAGTTTTGATTTGAAAGCAATCACAGTGAATTTTCGCTGCTCTAAAATCAAGACTGAGCATTAGTTCTGTCGCCCATCTACTTATAAAATAAATAATAACCAGGTAATGGATTTAAACTGATTAAATCCCTCTATTGTGCTCTAGTTAGACCAGTACTCGAATAGTTGTTCAGGACTCGTGTAGTTGTCGTTCTAGTGTTTTGCAAATTCATAATATTAAAAATCACCTGTCAACTGCCCCCATATCATTCCAATGGATGATATCACCCATATCATTTCCAACCAGAAGAAAATCCGGTTTCAATTAGTTACTGAACGAAACTTTTGGACAAGTATATGAAAAAGTGTTTACAGAAAGAAAGAAATCAACAGTAATGTAAAAACACATGTAATAGCTTCTTCGCTCCACTCGAAATTCCAAAATAAACATTTTCATTAGTTTTTATCAGAATCCAAATTTTCATATCGAATTTATTGCTACATAACCAGATATTATAATATTATATTTTTCTTAAAAAATTCAAATCAAAACTATTAACTACGTTATATTACATCAGTTCGTTATCGAATGCTTATCGATGTAGCGTAAAAATTAATAATTGGACTACAACAAAAAAATTGTAAAACGTTCAACGTGTTGATGCATCCACGATTTAATTATTAATCATGTGTGTACACCTGCTGTATACTGCACTTTTTTATGTTTTATATTTTCCGATTCGTTGTATCATTGTTGTTTTATTTGAAATATGCAAAAATATGCAAAATAAATTAACCGCCCTTTTAATTCAACACGATGTGTGTGGTGGACATTACAAACAAAAGCAGTAACCAGAAACAATAGCGAAAAAAAAAAATATATATATATATATATATGCTAATGCATATTATGTATCCAAGCCTTTTAATAAATTAAGTCCCAAAAAATAACATCGTGTGATTTACCATTGTGAAAAAAAAAAAAACGATTTATTTAATTTCACATTATTAAAATAGTTTGATTAATACGCTTTTGAGTGTCGTGGTAGTACTTCAGATCGTAAATAGGCGTAAGTAAGGGGAAGTTAGTATGGAGTTCAAACCCCTCCCGTTGATAAACTCCTAATCAAAAAAAATTGACTAATTTCACTAGATAACATTTTTGCTAGTTTATGAAATATTAATAACAAACGTCCGAGTGTACAAAAAACGTATTACGGATTCTGAGAGAAGCGAAGTGTTTTTACAATGATGTTTTAAGAAATGCTAGATCTGGAGCAGATGCTTGTATCAAAAAATGGATGATCGAGAATCACTAGGATCTCTAGGATCAATATTTCTATAGGGTTTACAGAACGGGAAAAAAAAATAAATAAATAAACATCGTTGTAAATTAATAAGGTTCTTCGCTTCGCTCAGAATCTAAAAAAATAAAAAAAAATTTTAAAAAAAATACGTTTATTCGGTTTGCTTTTAACATAAAAAACGAAAATATTACATTGTCGTCGTGGCTTCTTCGAAATCGTCTTTGACTTCGACTCTATTATACCTGTCCTTGACTTCTTCGTTTCGAGCCCAACGACTTGTCAAGCGATTCACCACGGTTTGAATAGCGCACGTTAATAGTGCGATACCGCTCAGCAGCTTGAACGAAGTTGTACTTCCCAAATGCGCAAACAAATGACCTCCAACGAAGCATCCGATCGGATATCCTAAAACAATCCATAGAGGTACGCATATTATTTACATGTCGTGCAAATACAATCATCCGAACAACTTACTATATTATAAAATTCAGAATCGTGTATCCAAAAATAATTTCCAAGGGGGGTGGGGGGGTGGGAGCTATTTATTTTTAGATTTTTAATGGATTTAATTTATTAGTTTAAAAATAATGTTTAGAGTACTTTTCACAAGATTTATTATATAATAATTTTCAATTAAATTTCAATAATATAATATTACCCACCACTATTATCCTACCAATGGTCAGGTGCAAAGTGACTTATTTTGTATATAAATAAAAACGAATTATGACCTAACGAATACAATATGTTGAATAAAAATATTATTTAATATATTATAATACATTTATCAAATTGATGTACACCATCTGTTTTTAATTAATAACGGTGAAGTACATGGAAATTTTCTAGCGGTTAAATGTTCAACAATAATTTTACGTTCATGTTGTCACTTATTTTTCATTCTCAGCTCTTTCCGCAATGTCGTTCGTTTTGAAATTAACATTTTGACCAGGCGATGAAAAGTCAGGAAATCAAGTATCCCTTGCTTTTCGAATACACAACCGAGTGAGTAATAACTTTTTTTATCCACCTAATAATTCTTTAGGGGTGCAACTGCCCCCTCGTGCACTTCTCAGTTGCCCCGCCTATGCCTAAGTCTTTTATTATATCTTTTACTATACAATGATACGAGTTCTTTATCTCGTAATCGAATAACATAGCAGATTTTTTTTTTTTTATGGAAACGAATATTTTTTTAATATTTTTTAATATTGAGATTCGTGTCGTTTTTTAATCACCAATCGACAAAATTATTCAATTATCAGATAGAAAACATGCATCCACACGTATAGAATTGACTGGCATAAATATTTTAGCATGGTCTGCCAATAAAATTAAATTTGTATACACTTTAAGAAATATTCACTGTATCGTTCATATAATATAAAAAAAAAAAAAAAAAAGAGAATAGAAGATAAGTGGTCTTCTTGAAGAACACCAGATGTAACTTTGATGTTGTTTGAACTGTAGTTTTTTTTTTTATTATTTTACGGTTTGAGTTCTGTTCGTTACAAACAAGTAAAACCAAGACAGTAATGGTTTTCAAATGCCGATTGATTTTAATTTCTGTAATAAAATAGAATATTATTAACTTTATCGAACTTTATCGTCTGTAAATAAAACATCTAATCGAGTATTCATCTAATAATAATATAATATGATGTTTAAAAACAGTTTAATTAATGACAGACGATTTTCCTACGCCGAATCCGCGATGTGAATTTGAGAGGATATTTTATGAAATTCGGAGTAATTTTCTTGGAAATAATTTTTGAAAATATTTTAACTAATAATGAGATTTTTAAAATAATAGTAATGTCGTGTTTGTAACATTAGCTTTTTCTATGTATTGAGTAGGTGCAAAATATATTTACCCCCTCTCCCATCCATAAAAAGTACACCCTTAAGCCACTGAGTGAGATAATAAATGTTAAATAACTACCAATAGCACTAATAATTAATATTTATGTTTCTTCAGTCACCACTATAATAATAATATGTAAATGTAACAATATAAAACTGCAACGATTTGAGCTATATAACAACTAATACGTATATAACTTTCATTGTATAATTTCAAAAAACCGAAACTGATAAAATCATAAAGGTTTCATTCCCAGATCACGCCTATGAAACTCTTTGGCCCTTTGCCCCTTTGCCCCCGACTTCACGGGCTACTGTGTCAAGAATCGTTCGAAATCGCTTGTCACGCTTAACCACTAGTTGATGACGTTAGTGATGGAATAAAGCCAGTAAACAAACCCATTCCTTCCAGAGCCGTCCCGACGATCCCTTGAAGCATTCCGTCGGTGCCGACAGGAGCCAAATGACCCGCGTACGACACGGCCGTCGAGTAGGCCAGCGCGAACGTGACGCCGTTGAGCAGTTCGACGGGCAATACCCAGACGGGATTCTCGATTACCGAGTACAGGAAGAACCGCAGGGAGTATGCGAAGAAAACCAAGGATATCACGTTCATGTGTTTCACTCGTTTCAGTATGTAACCTGCGCGGGGCAAAAAACTATGATATTTAATACTTATGTAAATACATAATATTTGGCGCGTAGACGGAGACGATGGCCCCAGGGATGAGCGAGATACTTGGAAAAAAGTATTTACACATTAGTCGCATACGTTTTCACCTTAAGATATCACAACGTGCATTTGTTATATTTAAAAAAAAAAAAAAAAGATAATATATAACCTTCAATGTTTTAACTCGAGATACAAGATGATCGATAAAAAATTATGATAATCATAATTTTAAGCGCAATTAGAGAGGGGTTTGAGGGCGCTTAGCCCCCTCAAAACTGCTCATAGCCCCCCCCCCACCTAGAATTAATAATTGAGAACAAAAATTACATTGTAAACAACAACAAACTATCAAAGAACACTAAAACATAAATAATTAAATATAATTTAACTCGCATTTGTAATGTATGTTACCGAATGCTTTTTAAGCTCGTTATGCGATACGTATTTTCAATTTATGAATTCTGTGATTTCAGCACTTAACTGTGGAAACGACATGAGGTGAATTTTGAAATTTATTCTGATAAATTTTAACTGTTCTGTTAGAAAAAAAATGTGCCATTTTTATCCCGTGTCTTTACGTTCAAAAAAATCAAAGAAATACACAAGAAAACTGTCTCTAGACACAATATATTTTAATTATTCATAAGTGTTAGAATCTCCCATCCCTGGCGGTGACGTATATTTAATGACATCAAATAACGCTTGTAAAATTACTGGACAAAAAGAAAAACGGGACTTCTCCACCGGCACACTGAATCGTGATCGAAAGTCCTTGGAGCGTTTTCATCCACGGTTTCGTCTCTGGGTGATAAATTTTTGACAAATCTTCCATGTATCTATATACAAATACAATGACAAATTAACTAATAATAATTAGTAATTAAATATTAATATGATATTAAATTTCCTCGAAATTAAATTAATCTTTTTTTTTTTTTTTTTTTTTTTTCGTCATACCGAGTATTCGCTAACGTTATTAATAGAAGAAATTGAAAATTGTGTGCGGGTACATTCTAAGCAATCATAGAATTTTGTATTTTAATTTAATATAAAAACGCAAGATATAAATATCGATATTCACTTAAAGACAAAACGCAAAAAAAAAAAAATGAAAAACAAATAGCCCTACATACTTCGCACCATGGCTATTCTTCTCTCTTTGGGTGGGATGATGCTCTTGGACAGTAGTATTTTAAAGTAACGATAAATCATTTCTTCAATAAAACGATTCTGAACTTCATTTTGTTCCAAATAATTTTACTTAAAAATTCTATTGATTTTTATTATAAGAAAAAAAAAAAAATGAAAACAGGAAAAAATCAATGAGACAAAAAAGAAATTTCAAACTTTTTTCAACGTTACTGTTATGTTTCATAAAGCTTGGATTTAAAAAAAATAAAGATAATTTTTATCAAATTTTGGCTATAGTTTTTCCCAAGTTTTGAAAAAAAAAAAAATTAAAAATTTCATAAAAATGACCTTGTAAAAGTACTATCTAGAGAAAAATAATTGCGATAAAAAAAAAAAAAATTGCCGGTCGAAAAAAATGTACAAGTATTTTCCATAAGAAAAAGTGTTTACAGAAAAAAAAAATAATAATAATTAAAAAAAAATTCATTCGTCCAAGTAAATTCGGGCGATTCGGATTTGACACACCATTCACAATGCCGTTTATACCAGTGATTCTCAACGTTTTTAATGTCACCGCCCCCCTCCCCATGAAGAGCAAAATATTTTTTAACCCCCCCCCCCTTGAAAAATAAATAAATAAAAATGGTGTATTTCATGAAAATATTATATTATAATTGACAACTTAATAGAAAATACATGTATGTAATTGGTATTCATAAAGCTGGGCTGGATTTTCATATCTCATTATAGCTGAATGTTCAATCAATTCTTGAATCTGTTAATCTGCTTTTTCAATGTGTTCATTGAAAATATTCAGAAGAAATACAATATCACAGATGAACCATGGAGCATTATAGTTCAGTGGAGTATTTGTATTTCAGTTTTTATTTTTCTTCAATAATTTTGGCTTTAACGTAATTTGCCCCCAAAACATATTCATCGCCCCTCAGCATCTCTTCACCGCCCACTGTTGGGCACTATCGCCCCCTTCTCCCCCAATTGAAAACCACTGGTTTAGACAATCAACAGGTTACAGTGAGATTTGAGTGTGAACAAGGCGGCCATAAAATTTTGTGTAAGCAATCGAGTAAATGTTCTGCGGCTTACGTATGTGTGTGTGTATTTATAAATATATTTCTAAAACGAAGAAAACTGGCCAAACGATAATTGGACTTCCGTTCGTGGTGTTGCCCGTCATCATAATCATAATAATAATATGTTCATGATGTGTGAACGCAATATTGAAATAACGGCGAAATGACTATTATTCGTCGAACAGGAATAAAAAGAAATAACGACACACGGATGAAGAACGAGACTAAATGGGAAACAACAGCTCTGACATGTTTTATTACCGTTTTTTATGACGGGAAATAGCAAAAACCGTGTAAACAACAAACTGATCAAACAGCAATAAAAAAAAAAAAAAAATCGATAACAAACTTCGAGAGTGGAATATAATGACCGTATGTTTTGTCGTCCGCAAACATAATACCACCAAATACGATTATAATTTGTAGCTTTTTTTTTTTGGTTACAAAAAAAGGTTATGGAAAAAAAAAACAATTTTTCTAGAAAGTTGAAAGTCATCATCGCCAGCGGTCATAACTCATAAAAAAAAAAAAAGGATGTTACAAGCTGTTCGAAATATTCATATAAAAGTGCTTAAATATGCACTAAGAATAATAAAATATGCACTTCGGGCGGGTGTACTCTTGACGGGTGTATTGAATTTTAAAGAATATTCACATCCGATAACGAACTACTGACGTAACATCATAATTATTATTGATAACTACGCGTGATATAATCGTTTTCATTTAGTTTTAAAAGAAAATTTTATGATAAAATATATTTGATAAAAAAAATAACCCTATTGTTTGATTATAGACGAAATATTTTTTTTTGTTCTGTAAACACTTTTCCGTATTAATAAACTTATCCAAAGATTCAACCAGCAACTTTTTGAACGCGAATTCGGCTCCACATTGTACTTAAAAGATGTAATTTTTCGAAATTCTCAATAGTTTTTCCAATATTTTATATTAATTATGACAAAAACACATTTAAAATTGTATTTTGAGATCGTAAATATAGATAGACAATTATACGAAGAATGTTTCGGCGTAGAGAAAATTTTTAATATGTGAAAAAAAAAATGTTGTAATTTATTTTCTAACGTCAGAAATGTTTATTTCCTTATCCTCAGTGGGGTATTAAACTGACTGAATAAATATATTTATTTAATTTTTTTTTGTAATAATTATTAACTTTATGAAGTAAAATTGTCTCTAATAAACAGAAGATCTGCTCAGAAACATTTTATTGAAGAAATTATTTATTGTATGTCTTTTCATGTCTATCGACTGATTCGTTTTCTACGATGTTGTCACACAATTGTCTCACAATAAATTTTTCTTATTCAATTAATTTTGAATTTTGAAATCAAAACGTGTAAACCACATTTCGTTAGGCGGTAAAATACATAACATCTACACGTTTTATCTCGGTTAATTGAACATTTTCATTCTTTAAACCATAGTTTCTCTACCCGTGGTTGGTGGTGGGGGGGGGTCGTGATCCCCTGGATGGTCGCTAAATAATCATCAATTAAGGTCCTCCGTATTCAAAATCAATTTTTTCGAACTCGAAACAAAACAAAATTTGAAACTTACAAAAACACAAAATACAAAATGAAGGAATTGAAAAATCCAATTGCTACGACCCAAAGGAGAAACGTGAGTACCCTCATTTCGGTGAACAATTTTTTCACGCCGGACGTTTCGGTTTTAGCGTCAGCATTTTGAATGTCCTTGACCTGAAAATAGAGAGAGAAAACTAAAAGAGTTTAATTCGATATTGGCATTTGAAGGATATTTTATTGTTTTTTTTTGTTACTATGGGAAATAAACGTAACAAATATAATTGTATTATATTCGTATCCTCATTGTAATAATTTTCATAATTAATAGTGATTTTAGATACAAATCGCTTTTTCCCATTATGTTAATGTGTTACGCTGATATAGCTCTAATCAGATTACATCAACAATATTATATTAAGTCGAAATAATTGAATTTGTATATTTACTCGCAAATTTCTATCAAAAACCTTCAAAATAAACACAGGCGTCCCATAAATCCTCTACATTTGTTAACAGATCTAAACACTCGTGTATTTATCACTCTGCTATGGTTTATCATTAGAGAATATATTTTATGACTTAATATGGTACCAAAAAAATGCTTTTATGATTTAAAAATTGCAAAAAAAAGACAACCTAGACTGTAAAAAAATAACCTAAAATTTTGCTTAAATATTACACTGGTATTAAGGTAACACAAAATTTAATATTATAAGTGTACATTTAAATTAAATAAAAAATAAAAAATATAAATAACATAAGGGTATATAAGTGTACAACATTATTTAAAAGTATTTGAGTTTATTTATTTGATAATTTGATAAAATTTATAAAATATATCTTATTCAATGAGTTTGTAAATCGTCGTCATATGTCTAATGTAAATCTAATTACAACAAAAACATTCCATTAAATAAAAAAAAATGTAATTATTTCAAAAAATGCAAACATTTTTATTAAAATTTAAAAAATACATAAAAATTACCTACGTTGTAAAGAAGTTCCTTGTAATATACGAGAAAATGACACAAACTAGCTAAAACAATGCATTTATAGCTGCTAAAAATGCAACAATTTTCAGAACGAAATTTATTCTTAAAAATCTAAATAAAAAAAGCGTAGAACGGATTCTCAGCTAAGATAGCATTGTATAGGTTTAAAGGGGAAACAAATTCAAAAATCCTCAATACCCTCTATCTCTATCACGTTTCACGTGGGTTTCTGTGCACACTTTTTGTACTTATTATAACTAAAAATATGAACTAAAATTTTACTTTTTTAATTACCTCTATTGTAGACACCACGTATATGTCGAGAATCAAAAATATCAACGACAAAACACAACCGAGAGTGTAGTCTTTGTGCGGTTCACCTTTGCTGTACCAGTCTACTAACAGCCCGGACATAAACGACATAGTGCCCCAACCGACGGATCCCCACACTCGTTGTTGACCGTAATTATGTTTGTTCTTGCCTTGACACGATATGAAAAAAAAAACAGCGTTTAAGTTTATATTCAAAAAAAATTATCAATGTTATTATGATTTATTCGTTTGGTCTGTAACCTGCAGTGGCGTGAGTGGGAATTTTCAAAGTCGAAGGATATAATATATTAATATTTAAAAAGAATGTCCAGTTGGGATAATTTTTCGCCGAAGAGAGCTTTTGTGGTTGTCCCTCCTATTACATACAATAATTGAAAATGTTAACGAAATTAGGTGCTTTAATTTTTAAATATTACCCAATATAATCATCAAAAAAATTGTGTTCTTAGAAATGGGAAATGTTGAATGTTAGTGGGTCTACAGTATTCAGAAAATTTTAGACTAACCTAATTATAATATTATTCTTAAAGTCAGTTATTCATTTAAAAAAACATTAATTAAAATAGGTATTTATTTCATTAAACAAAGGAATGCCAAAATTCTAATCGATCAAATTTTTTACGAATATTTTCCTGTTCATATTACACTATTGTTCAGTTCATGGATGAAAATTTTTATTTTCTAATCCTTGCACTTATGGTCAACTGCCATAATCGAATTTATGAAAATTTAATTTACGGCATACTTATGCATAATCTGCCGGGTTATGTTTGGCTGTTCCTGTTTTGGTTTGTAAATCATCACCACCGGTCATCGTCATTCAAGGGAGTCGGGTTTTATTTATTTTGCTCTAATACAACCAGGTGACAAAATTAATAGTATAAAGAAAAATAATTGTCTTCATATTCAACACATCCACTAAAAGTATCTGACCTGAAGAGCGAAGAATATCCGTGATATTCAGCTTTGTTGTCTATACTTCGATTTTAATTACATCACTTTAAAATATTTATTTATTTATTTATTTTTTTTTTTTTTTATCAATTAATAAATAAAAAGAAAAATAATAGGTAATTAATGAGAAAAAAATGTTAGAAAAATTTTCAACATTTTTTTTCACATATTCAAAAATTTCTTGCGCCAAAATGTTTCTCATATTATTTTCTACATTATGATTAAATTTTCACAAGCTGGGATCCAAAAATTATGTTTTGAGAGTCTTTTTTGACAAATTTTGGATTTAAAAATTCAAAAATTGATCTTTTTAAAGTACCAATTAGAGGGAAGTCCAGTTTCAAACACTTTCTGGTCAAGACTTTTTGGCAAGTATTTCCTGGACTGATCCTAGACCTCGGAAAAATTTCGAGGAGGTTCAATCCCTTAACACCACCCCTGCGTGCGCCACTATAAAATTCTTCAATATTTTGCAATAATTTTAGAGAGCTCAACACCCTTAAGTCTTCTTTTTTTTATTTCTCTAAATCCACCACTGGTGGTTATGATACTACTAACTATCTCCTAGGAACGATATCCAAATATCAAAAAATATTTCAGATAAAAACGTAACGTTATTATAAAACACATATTATTATTATTATTATTATTATTATTATTATTATTATTGTTTTTACCCAACAGGCCGACGCTAATCGTATCGTCCACGACGGTCCTGACGAAACTCCCGGTTTTCATCAGAACGAGACTGCCGGAGAACAACCAAAACAACGGTGACACCAGCACGTCCGCGTCCTTCAAATCGTTTTCCTGCACGGTTTTGCCCGGTATGAAAATCAACACGCACCCGACGACCGACTTGACGACTTGCACCGACACGATGGTCGACTTGTGGCATTTGTACTTGTCCAACACGACGCCGACAAGTGGTTTCAACAGCAAACCGGGAATCGGTATCATGGTGAAAATCATACCGACGATGACCGACGAGTAACCCCGTTGTTTAGCCATCGACGACAGGAACGGAATTATGGAAGCCGCGCCTAAACGACGAGTCAATTTTCCCTGCGTTATACGCCTCCCCCCCCCCCGCCGGTTAAGCGGGGTACGTTATGATTTATAGATAGGCCCGATCCGTGGGGAACCTCGGGGCCAGTGTCTATTCACAGAGCTTATGCTCCCCGGGGAGAGCAAAAAAAAAAATGTTGGGGTCCTAAAATATGCATCACGCCTTTTATTATTTTTTCAATTTAATAACTTATATTACATAAGCAGAACGTGTTAAAAATGTCAAAAATCTTGGTTTATTTTAGAATATCTAAATATGATATTTTTCTAAAATTTAACCAAAAGTTTTTATGAAGCACAAACACTGAAATACGAAATATGTTGTCTATAAACAATTTTTAAACTTTCCGCTAAGAAGGACAACTGCTCCCTATGCAGCGTCGAACACATCTCTGTTCATATACCCTGTTCAAATGTATTCCAATGAAATAAAAATCATTTAATACAAATAAAACCCGTATTTTCTATAGGTATCGTACACCGTAGTTATATTATTAATAATATATTGTAAAGAGTAGGTAACGAAAAACATAAAAATTAAACTCTAAATCTACATAGTCGTATTTGTATGATGTATTGTGAAATCCCCTCGGATTACTTTTTTTTTGGATACCATTCGAGTACTTTTGAACCGATATGGGCGATTTGGGCGGTAAATAAAAGATTCGATACCATTATTTTTTTTCATCGATATGAATAAAGTGTCGAAAGAAAATTATCAATACTCTACTGCAGTGGTTCCCAACCGGTGGGGAATTCCCCCCTAGGGGGGATTAAGATACTGCACAGGGGGGAATTTTGAGATAAAGAAATAATGAGCATTTTTTTGGGTAATTTTGTTAAGAAATTAATTTTAAATCTGCTTCAGTTATTTAATTAATATTTATATTTAATGTTATTATTTTTGTTTTATATTTAATAATTTGTTATTATGTTTAATATTATGAGTTAGTAGGTTAATAAATATCTAATTTTTGTAAAATAATGAAAATAAAAATTAATTATTTGTATAAATATACGTATACTTATATAGTTATTGTGTATAATTTATTTGTATGGTCAAAAAAAAAAAAAAAAATTATCAAAATTTTGTTTTAAGGGGATATGAATTTTAAATATATACAAGGGGGGAGTGAGGTTTTTGAAAAATTACAAGGGTAGAATTGAATAAAAAAGATTGGGAACCAATGCTCTACTGCAGGGATTCTCAAACTTTTATGAACACTGTACCCCTTTTTACAAATACATTTTTTTGGGTACCCCTTCTCAGTTATTAAACTTAAATACATATGAAAAATGTTTAAAGACTTAGATACATTTTCATTTCATAAAGATTAAGTTATTAAAAATTGATCCACAAAAAGTTTTAAAAACTAATATCGCTTATTTTCAAAGAAATTAGTGAGAAAGGTGAGCTTGTTTTTGTTGGCACAGCTAATCAATATTGGGTTCTAATTTAGTCAAATACAATCATCTTAAATCATCTTCAAC
>JAIPRM010002916.1:0-13186 GCA_025469315.1 Stegophylla sp. TES_Ste_2020
CCTTTGTTCAGAATCGTTTTACTGAAGAAATGATTTATCATTTCTTTAAAATTTAATACGCCCGTCAAGAGAATACCACCCGTCGTGCGAAGTACACCCATCGTGCGAAGTATGTCCGGCTTTTTTAATTTTAATTTTGATACTTAGTAGCAAAATCCATAAAATAAATGCTTAAAATCAGAAAAAAGCCAAATTTTGTGATTACATGCCAAAAATGGGATAATACGGAAATGTTTAAAAAAATTAAATTTTGAAGTGTGAATCGAGACATAATGAAACTAATTTCTAATTTCGATCCAAGAATGTCTGCAATAGGACAACCTAAAAAAAACATGCAAAATATTAATAGACAATAAATTAATATTAATAATAATGCAATATTTCCAACTACGAGCAGATTTGAATTCAATTTGAATTGAGAATTAAAGTCATACCACATATTTTGTAGGGTGTGTCCTCGAGATTCAGAGTATTATTAAACAATATAATATTTCGGACACTTACCTATATTGTATAGATGGAGTGGAATTGAACGTTTGTGACCGTATTCTTCTGAATAGATGGAAGCGATAACATTGTACCATAAATTTACAACTGTGACGCCAATGTTCGGTACTGTTGGAGGAGTTATGGCGACGTTTTCTCCATACAACATCGCTGCATCATGTTCGAATTTTGACGATGGTGATGCCAGGTGATTAGCATGTTTTTGAGCATCTTCGCTCATCTGTAACGCAAGCGCGCCGTTTTTAGTAAACGCGAAAAAATCCGTACATACTTCGCATCGTGGGTACATTTGGTTCATTCTATGGACGGGATACGCGTGACGGATGTATTGAATTTCAAAAATAAACACTAATCATTCCATAAATTTACATGTATTTAATTTCATATTTTTATGTTTACTTAATGTTTTTTACTGGAATTCAAAATATTAAAGATAGCAGCAAGCTCGAAAATTAATCGAAAAAAATAAAAAATGATACGTTTATAATATAATAGTATAAAGTACGTTATAAATGACATTTATCATCCACTAGAGAACTATATTATGAGACTTTTAACTATTTCTACAAATAAACGTAATAAGAATTTACAATCAAATCTTATTTGTTTAACTGTTGACTGTTACGAAAATAAAATATAATATGACAGATGTAGTATACCTTCCACCTCTGAGCACGTCATTGGACACCTATTATCAGTTATAATTATTCTTATTGTACGATTTACGTTCCAATTTAACTTACAGATATATTTCTCAACGAATTATTCATAAGTTTAAGTACGGTTTTGTTATTTACTTTTTCGTGTAACTGCAATGGTTCAATGAGAAATTTTTTCCTATAATAATTGGTTCTTTCGAGAATTTTATCTCGTAGGCAATGAACAAATTTCTCGTTCAATCCAAAATATTCTACGCCTTCAGTACCTTTAAACCTATAAACGTAATATATTTAATGTAATATTATTAATATTTCTAAAGGCATATTTTGATAATTTTCAAAGCATAACTGTATACGTATTCAATAAGTTTTTAGGTCATAGATATTATTAATTATAAATTATAATTTTCGGTTCTAGTTATTGAGTTTGCCTACAGTTTATTTAGTAAAATGTATGTGATATTCTACAATATACTTACATGTATAATACGCTCAAAGCCGTTAAAAGAGAAATAATACCAATTGGTTTAGACATTTTAGAACTCTCAAGTCAAAAAAACAAACGATCAACTGTACGACAATAATTATTCCAAACTCAGTTAATCTGCCTAATAATTTACAGAACGAAACGTATAGTAATCCCGCGCTTTGAAAATTGTTGTTAAAAATCAGAAAATCTGATGCGTCACGTGTTTAAACAGCAAAACGGTGTACAATAACACCACCCACCATTCGTTTCTTACAGTCGTTAAATATTAATTTAAGAATAATGCTGCCTGAATAATTAGAATACCTAGATTTCATTAGTATCGTATAAAAAATGTAAAAACAATCTATTTTGTTGTGTGTGTGTGTAGCAAAGAAGCTCATGCTTTTTTACAATGATGTATATTTTAGATTCTGAACGAAGTGAAGAAGTTAGTGTTTTTACAATGATGACATGAAGTGCCTTAATTATTGGCAATACGATTGATACCGGACATCCGTCTTCAATGACATTATCTAAAAAAAATGGATTCAAAAGACGTTTTTGGTTCTCGATATAATATTTTATTCATTCATGCTGCTCGTAAGCATGTTCATGTTTGCCACCCCTGATATATATGTATTATAGATTAATGTGTGAGCGTTTATTAGTTATTGGTTTGTATTTCTTTCAACAGATGGATAAAGGAACTCGAGTAAATGAATATTTTACTCGATATAGAATGAATAATGATAAATTTGGGTCAATACTCAAAATATATAAATACAAAACATGTGTGTAGGTACTAAAATATTGACACACTTAGGTATCATAATAAAAATGAAACACTTGTGCACTCAAAATATGAATGTGTAAATCGTGTGCTGGTACTAAAAAATAAACGCACTAGTGTACTTTTACAAAACCTTCCTACTTTGTAGAAACTTATACCGGTAGAAATAAATAAAAAGTTTTTGTTTATGTTATTTTATTATGTTTGTGTTATTATTATCATTAGATCTTATCATAATTTTTTCTTATAGGTATTTATATTATAATATGTTAATATTATATTATTATCACTAATTAACTGTATTGTATAATTAAATGGGCTCCAGCCCGTATATATTAAATAAATAAATAAATAAATAAAAACATAATTTATTAAAAAACGTATACGGCTTCTACCCTCTATCCTAAATGCGACCCTGGATAATTACAGTTTCCATAACTCATTAATAAAATCCAATTTATTTCGCGGTTTTACAAAATATTAATTACAGTTGCAGTTGTCAGGTTTTGTTATGAACACGGACAGCGGTGACTGTGAACAAAACCACCATGAAAAATTGAAAAACACATTATCGACGTTTAAAAATAAATAAATACCCCTCTGAAACAAAATATTGTGCCGTTCGCTGTTAGTTAATAATTAATACTTAATACCATAGATTAATTAATATAGTATACTATTATTTTATTTTTATAATAATCTATGTTAATAAATTACAATAAATAGTATTGAATACTATTATTGTACCGAATGCCATAATTATTAAATTCGAATTTACCAGTATTTGGATCAGCTGATCGTGTTTACACGGTATAGATAGGAAGATAAGAAGACCAAAATGATATGAACAGAGCTGCAAACTAAATACCAGTGATATTTGGATGCGTTTCTTTTTTTCAAATAACGATTAACGAACATCTCGAAATGAGGATATTAAAATAGTCAGCAGGTACTTAAAATACAACTTGTAAGTTGTAGTTAATAATTATTCAGATGCACCAGTAGTTACAATTATATCACAGTGCTTTGTGTGAATTCATCAGATAGTTTGCTGTGTTGAGTGAGTATTTTTCGTGAATAATGTTTACATTTCTTTGTACGTTTGAAAAGAAAAAAAAATGACTTTTTTACTACAGACAAACTAACTTAATGAATATTCTTGCAGCGATGGTTTTGTCAATAGAAAAAGTTTTCCGTTATAAAATCTCAAACCTTTAATTATTATGTTTATACTTTTGTTTGGGCACTTTCCTGTTTCCTAGTCTTCTTAGAGCTGTTATTATGACCACCGTCCAAGACTACCACAATTATTGTGATTACTATTGATCTACAAATTTTAATTGTTTCTTACCACGGTGGTTTTATACGGTTATACAATTTTGTTGTTACAATTAAATTATTATGCAATTGTAATAAAATTTTATTTACAAGATACTAATTTGGTGGACATTTAGTTTTTATTCATTTCGTACATTTAGAAATACATAAGTTACCTATTCAATTTGATTAGTTTACGTTATAAACATTTGTGCTGACTCTCTGTCTTAACAATGTCCACTGTCGACTTTCCGATCCCTCAATTATTATTAGAATATTTGTGTTTGTCTATTGTTAAATTTCAAATAATTTTGTACTTAGTTAAATTAGTTAAAAGAAGTTTAGTCTCTCTTCAGTTTCCTTGTAGTAATCATTCATAATATGATTTGGTAAAACAAACAACTTAGTAGTCTTGTATAACATATGTATTGTTAGATTTTTCAAAATCAGATTGTCTCATGGGTATAACAGGAAAGTACCCTTGTTTGACATTAAGCAATTTCAATTTAACGTTTAATCATTTTTAATTGTAACGATTTGGTTTGCTAAAATATTATAATAGTACCTATATTTTTTATTTTATTGTCTCTGACTGGTTATCAATGCAATTGTGATGATTGTAGGCACATTATTTGTTTTTAAATATCTTGTATAATATAATTGAATTACAAATTATATACCTACTTAACTCATTTAAAATTTTAACAAAATTGATCATTTTTTTTTTTTTAAAGTAATTGTATTATCTTAATGGGTAATGTGTGTTACATTATTACCTAACATTGGTCGTTTTTTTTGCTACATTGAGTTAATAAAATTATTGTTTATAGGGTTTTTGTCGCAACAAAATATAGTTTATGCGAACGAACTATGTTTTACTTAGACGTACCGGACATCAATATGTCCATATTGGATATAGAAGATTCTGCTCTGGCTCGTTTGAAACACTTTGCCACCTACAGTAAAGTGACAGACAAACCAAAATATGTGGAGTATTTGAGGAACTCCACTCTTTTGGACTACGCTGGATTCCTGTGTCTTAGGTTTGACGTTTGATCAAAATCTATCTTAGGTATTTATAATTTATTTGTATACACAGTATGTATACATAAGTTACACGTTATAATAGGGGTAGATAATGCTTTGTTACACTTGCTCTCTACGAGGCTTACATATTTCAAAAACCAATATTTATCATAGATGTGTTTTTCATCATCCTATTATAACATTGTAACTGTCTATTCAAATTTTATAAAATACAATAATGCAATTTAACATTAATAGTCTCAAAACTTTAGTCTACCAACAATTTAAACAAAGTTTTTGGATTTTTAACAGTAAACACACAAACTTACCATTAAAAGTTTATCTATAAAATATATTTGAAAAATTAAAATCATTCCATTGTTTTTTTAAAAAATTATTATTTATTAAAATCCCATAGTTAAAATTATGATTTAGGTACCTACTTAATGTAATTGCATATTTTTAATTTAAAATATTTTTCATATTATCATTTTTTTTTTTTTTAATGATTTTATTTCTCATAAAACAATATGCAGCTACTTGTTTTTAATCAATATTTTATTTTTGTTTCTTGAAAAATTCAAAATTCTACAATACCAAAACTAGAAGTATACAAATAATTTTTTGGAACAAATTTTTAGCTTCAAAAATAAAAAAAATTATTGTGACATAAAACCACTTATAGCAATATTTATATAAAAGTATCAAACCTTTATTTTCCTCCAATTTATTCTTTTTAATAATTCACTCAATTTTAGATTCTGAACGTAGTGAAAAAGTTAGTGTTTTCACAATGATGTTTATTTTAATTTTTATCTGTAAACACTTTTTCGTGTGGAAATACTTGTTCAAAAGTCTTGACCAGGAACTTATTAAAACTGGATTTGCCTCTAGATTGTACTTTAGAGAGGTTTTTTTTTTAATTTCTCAATTATTCAATTTTTTTAGGAAAAACTACTAAAAATTTGACAAAAATGACTCGGAAACAATCATTTTTTGATTCAAACTTTATAAAAATTTAAATATAGATTGACAATAATATGAGAAACATTTTGCACCAGAAAATGAGAAAAAAAATTGGAAATTTTTCTAACTCTTTTTTTTAGATTTTCAATGAAGTGAAGAAGCTAGTGTTTTTACAATGATGTTTATTTTTTTTTTCTGTATACACTTTTTTGTATAGATCTACTTGTCCAAAATTTTCGATCAGTAACTTGTTGAAACCGGATTTGCCTCTAGTTGGTACCCTAAAGAGGTCGTTTTTTGAATTTCTCAATTCTTCATTTTTTTTTTTCTTTCGCAGCTGATTCAGATATTGTCCATGTATTTATTTTTGAGTTTGTATAAAAATAATAATTATAATAATTACTTGGAACTCGATACTTAATAATACAATTACTTCTCATTTCTTCAATAAGTTATTAATTAAATGTTAATCACACAATTATTTTAAAAAAAAATAAGTCCTTTTGTTTTTCATGTAGGTAGTATTTAAATAATTTATTTTTAAACATAATTGAATAATGATTATTGTATTTCGCTTGGTTATTATTTATTAACTAATTATTTATTTTTGTGTAGTATAACATTATATAATATGAGTTTACTAAGAAAAGAACAAACCTTCTATGATGTAATTTCAATAGAACCTTTGTAAAATTTGTAGAATGTTTATTTATTTAAAATTGTATCTTGCCCTGTTGTTTTGTGTGGTACACTGTTGTTATTAATGCGTTTGATTGATATACTTAATTTGAAATGTGCTCTTAAAAACATTTTTTATTATATATTGATTCTTTTCAGAACGCACGCAAGCCTAACAGACGATTTTGCCCTGAAGAATGTAATAATAGAAGGAGAATGTTTTCTGGTCTCGGAACGTTTGAGTCTGTTGAAACCAAATTACCTGAGGAAATATTTAATCAAAATAATAGAAGACATTGAGCTCATTAGTGTTACTGATGTCAATATCGATGTCTTGTTAAAAGTCTGTTTAGAGTATAAGAATAAGCAACATGTACCTTGTCATGAACATTGTACTGAACAGTCAATTGAAGGTTTGTTTGTAAGGGGTTACAACATTATAAATATGTATTGACGTTATTCTATAAACCAATGATTGTTGTGTTTTATTTATTTTTTTCAGTTCCTTGGCAGCAGTGCCCCACATTAGTGTCTGATCGAAGAGTGTGTCTCATCGGTGGTATCGCCCATGTACCTTGCCATCAATGGAACGCTTTGTTGGTTGATTTGTTTCGTTTAATTTATGTCAAATCATTGCGTCGCATATGTCGTTCTATGTCTGCTCTTCCCGAAAACAACTCGCAGGTCGAATATCTCGGTGACAAAATAAACAAGTATTATTATTCTAAAATTGCCTTCTGGAGAAATACCGGCGAAGAGATATCTTTGGAAGAACTCAATATTAACAAACAATTATTACCTCCTTGCATGTTAATGTCACTAAATTCCTTGTTCACAAATCACAGACTCGCACACAATCCACGCTATCAGTTGACGTTGTTTTTAAGAGAAATCGGTGTACCTCTAGAAGAGACGTTAATGCTGTTCAAACAGGAATATTCCAAAACTGGGAATTCGGGAAGTACGTGCATCCACACGTGGGAACAACATAACAAAAAATTAGAATACTACGTACGACATACATACGGTTTGTTGGGGTCCAAAAAGATTATCCCAATGATGTCGTGTGCAATGATGCAAGTATGTTTGAAAAAAAAATCCTAAGGATTAAGTCAGACTTTAGTTTTAATTGTTTTTCATTGGTTTTTTTAGAAACAAAACAATCAAGTGTCTGATGAAGGATGTTGTCCATTTGTACATTGTAGTGAAAATAAACTGAAAGCCGTCTTAGAAGAATGTACGTCCATCAGTGATGAAGAGATGCAAATTTTAAATGATTTAAGAAATGAAGAACGGCCTATACGAGCGTGTCATTGGTATGCTCATAAATTGTTTCGAGAATCGGAAGAAGAACTTGTGTATCATAATACACCGACAGAATTTTTTTTCAATTTAAAAAAGAACCTAGATTTAGATCTTTCCTGAAAATAGGTATTGTACTTCAAAAAAAAAAAAAAAAAATTAAAAAAATAATGTATATTATATACTTAGTCAATATTAATTGTTAATATAAAATTAAAAAGTATATTATATATACACAAAGTATTTTACAATATTAAAGAAATTAATATTTACAAAATAAACTGTACAAATCAAAGTATAATAATGATCAACACGATTAAGAATACTCGTGCATAACTGAATTAGGCGGAGTCCACCGGTAAACATATTCACTTCTCGAATGGTTCTGGTTTGAGGGGTGGTTTTGTGATTTATTTTGAGAACTGCCATAAATCCCATAGAGGTCATCCACAGAGTCTTTTGGCGGTTGTCTATATGTTTCTGACCGATTACTTTTTGGCGGATAAACACCTGTAGTAAATAAATAAATTATAAACAGTTCATATTATACTACAAACATAATATGGTATTTTTTTGCATAGGCTACTCACCGTTTTGAATTCCACTAGCACCGACCGTTGGCCTACCGCTGTATGTGGGTTCGTACTGTCTTTGTTGATTTTGTTGGTTTTGCCGGTCGGATCTATCGGTTCTGTCATTGCACGCTGTCGTCGCGGCCAGAGGATATAACGATTGGGCGGGTAACAAGGGCCCTGGTCTTGGCAAGTAATCGCGTGGTGGCAAATTGTGAGGCAAATTATGAGTAGACTTGGAATGGTATAATGATTGTGAGCGACTCAAATTTGCCCGAGTCAAAACCGGCGAGCGAGTGTATAATGATCTACTTCCTTCGTACAACGGTTCTGGCAAATCCAAATCGGCCGTTACTTTTGGAGAACAAATCGATGGTCGTATTATTTTGTGCGGTACTTGTATCTGACACATATTTTCATCGTCTGTTGAAACAAAAAAAACGGGTTAGATTGATTTTATGCCTAAAACTGGACGTTGTGCACAATCTTACCTTGTAGGTCGTCAATTGTCGCTTTTCGTTTTGTAGGGTTGAATATTAAATCGTACACAACTCCGGCTATGATACCTCCAGCTCCTGGCCCAAACCAATACACCTAAATTTCAATTAAAAGTATACATTGTTATTAAAAAATATTTTTGTAAAATAGCAAAATACAATGAATTGTAATGCATTTTCAATAATTTTTATTAATATTTTTAGGTAATTTATAGGTGGTTTTGAAATTTTGATATTTTCAAATAAATGTATTGTTATTTTCCCTCGAGAATCCTTTGTTTTAGTAACATGTTGATGACACGTTTAGACAACACAATGTTTCATTCTAAATAAATGCCATATTGTTAATCAACTTAGATAATATTTTAAGTCAAAGCAAGTTACTAAGTTGCTTGTCTTTCGTTTTCTAAAGTTCAGTTCAGAGGTTTCCAAACTTTTTTTTCTGTCCTTCATAAACCCTCTTACACTGAATTTTACAAATATATTAATGTATTTTCTACAGCCAACAAAGCTATTCACTTGGATAGGATTAACTATTAAATGAACAGTTTGTAGTTTGTTTTTATTTATATCTTTATTAATTAAATTTTAATTAATGAAACCAACGGAAAATTCAAATTAAATCTAGTCACATTCTTATGTAAAATCAATATATAAAAAAAAATCAGCACTTTTAAAGGGAGGAGTGAGCCTGATGCTTTGGTAGTATAATATGATGAATGAAAAATAAATGATACAACATTTTTTTGACTGTTGTTAATAACTTGTAGATGGATCTCATGAATCCCCAATTTTTTTCTTTGAGTTAGAGTAGACCTCTGGGGGTCGATGTAGACTACTTTGAGAGCCTTTGGTTTAGATTCTAGACTTTCATTGTTGTATATAATATTATGTTAATTAACATTCTATTCGTTTAATATCATTAACATTATCAGAAAATATTTTGCATCAGAACTATAATTGAAAATAAGAATGTCATTTGAAAAAAATAATAGTACTTAAAAATTTAATCCAAAATACTTGATTCTTATTTGTATGAAATACTTATATTCTTACTTATATATTCTTATTTTTTAAATGAAGCATAAGAATTTAAAATTAAAAAATAATCAAAAACATAAACAAATAAAGAAAATACACTGAAGATTTCAGAATTCTTTGCAAACATTTAATAAACATAGGTAAAATATTTTAAAGCCATTTTAATAAATACAAAGTAAAAAAATCTGGAAAAGGCGAAAATTGATGATCCAATTAAAAAAGTTGATTAACAATATATTTTTTTTTTTACTTCAGATTTTGAATCCCTTTATTATTATTATTACCTAAGTAACTGTAAAAAATAAAAGTTTTAGTGTTATAACGCACTCCACTGCTATCCATTGTAAACAAGAGATGGTATATGTATACTGTTTTCAATCGCTACCACCGGAGTGGCCATCGCATCCTACATTCATACATTTTTCTATTGAAAACATTTTGTTCTTCTAAAAATGCTACTATAAACAGTTGTGATAGAATAAACCTAATGTTATCAATAAAAATTTTGAAAATAATGAGTATTATTTACTGTTACCAAGGCGATATTTTTAACAATATAAATCCTGTTTGTGGTAAACACATCGAGACTGAATAAAACATATTTTAATTAGAAAATAAACTAATTAATAGTTTTCGTAGCACATAGTGAATAATAGTATATTTTGTTCTTGGATATTTGGTGAAGTAGTTCTATTGTAAGTTGGCCAAAATGTCTTTTGTATTGTATTTTGTTACTGTTGCGCCCAAAGAGTTTCGTTTTCTTAGAAAATAATTATGAATTCTATAATGTTGAACACCATATTAGATAAGAGTGCTGTGTGAAATATTTTGAGGGTATAAATATCTTTAGGGGGGGGGGGTAATGTTTTTTCTCAATTTCAAAGACAATATACTAAAAATTTATTTTATAACAATATGACAGTACAACTATATGGTTTGTTTTTAAGTTACTAGTCACATTTTTGACCAATACTCTAATAAAATTTATCATTATTTGAGGAAAAGTCATTTTATTCACATTTTATTAGTTACGACAAACTAATACCAATGATTTCGAAGCTTGTGAAAACTCTGAAAGATGATTGTTATCAACTTTATAAAATTTATTACTTTTCATAACTTTAAAAACAGTTTATTTGTTTTCATAGTGTATTTGAATAATAATTACACAAACTGATGACAAGCAGACATAAATAACTATATTGTAGTCAATTTATTCGATCGACTTTCTTTCAAAACTTGTCTATTTAATTATTGCTTTTCATCAACACATCAAAAGAGAAGTACTTAATTTTTAACACTGCAATATTACAAAACTAGAAACTTACCCAATGATTGTCCCAACGGTTCATCAACAGTGCCGGACCAAACGCGCAAGCCGGATTTATGAAAGGCATCTGCAAAGACATAAAAATACAATCACTCGTAGAAGGTAAAGGTCTACATTATCATCATTGATATCAATATAACAATTATTATTATTATTATTATTATTGGTTCTTACCGCAACCAGACCGCACGCAAAGTATACTGCTCCGATTGCAGTGGCCGAAGTGCCCGTCCACTTGTGAAACGTGTTGTTGGTCACGTAGTTTGTGAACACAATGAAAAACATGAGCAGCAGTCCAAGGCTGAACCTTTGCCACGGGGAGGTGCTGCTATTGGGCAATTCGTACAGAATGGTGAAATTCTTGGTGAAGGATGCACTGTGGAATCCAAATATAAACGATATAGATTATCCATATTATGATATTGTTAAATACAATTTATATCGGTAGTTATAACTACTAATTAATAGTTAAAACTTACAATTATATAATGATTTTATATAATATAACTTTATAGAAATGTTACTTCTTTTATCCGAAATTCAACGGTATCAATTTTTGATGCTAATTTTTGATATTGTGGTATTTTTATAGATGTATTTACATTTTATTTTGTTAAAAGTCATACCCTGTGCAACATTTATGATTTTGATAAAACTTTATGGTAGAAAAAAATTAATTGTTTGGATAATATAGATGAAAATATTTACGTAATTTTAATTTCAATTGTTCAGTACACATTAAATGTGTAAAAATAAATGCTCCGTTATAAGTTCCATAAAATTTTTAAATTATTAATTACTAATTATTATGATATGTACATGAATTTACTGTTAAAAAAAAATAGTTTTCTGAAAACCTTAGTTCATTTTAAACATTTTTTTATTTTATTAAGTCACCTTAATTTTTTCTTTTGTTGTGAATTATTTTTAAAGAATTTTAGATCATCGAGTTCCAGGCTTTAATAATAATAAATGTTGTCACAGCCCACAGGAGCGGATCCAGAAAACATTGAATGGGGAATTATCAACTTGTTAACATTTTTGTAAGGTTTGTGAGTTAACAAGCAAAATAAAATGTCATTGAATCTTGCCCCTACACCCCCTGTATAGTATAGTGTAAACTTTGGTCAGAGTTAATTTTAAAATTATAACAAAGGAGAATAACTCGAGGGGAGTAATTATTATCCCATTACTTTCCCCTTTAGATATGTCTATAGTAAGGGTGGATCCGTCATGCGAAATGTACAGGTGAATGAAATGTACAGGATGTATTAAAGGATCATCAAATGATATTGATCTCTAAAAGAATACTCTTATTGATCAAATTTTAATACTAACCAGTTTAAACAATACCGAATACTAATTGTAGATCAATTTTGGTATAGGAACAAACTTGTCCGTCTAATTAAATTAATAAATATTATAACATAAAACAGAAATAATTCAAAAACAGAAATTAATTTTTTTAATATTGAAAAGAATAATTTCTGATTGACATTATAGCTTGTTAATAGACGGACAATTTTAAAATTTTCAAAAATGATTTGGCTATTATTGGTGAGAAATCTAATAATATATACAAGATTGTACAAAAAATGAACGGGGTTGTTAACACCCAGATAGACTTGAGCTTATAAAAAGATCAATTTCTTTCAGCATAGGTAAGTATGCAATTATAATTTTTATATCATTAATGATTATTACTTGAAGATTACCGCGGCTCCTCCTACTGCGCCGCTGCAGTGTGCGGCCACAAACATGACAGCTCTTAAAGGGCTTATTCGTCTTGTGATCAACATGGCAGCGGTCAGAGCAGGGTTCACGTGTCCTCCTAGAAAATAAATAAAAAAACACATTCAATGACGATTCGCAGAGCTATTTTTGGTAAATATCGCATTTCAATACGAAAAAAGCCGGACATACTTCGCACGATGGGTGTACTTCGCACGACGGGTGGTATTCTCTTGACGGGCGTATTAAATTTTAAAGAAACGATAAATCATTTCTTCAGTAAAACGATTCTGAACAAAGG
>JAIPRM010002916.1:13286-28247 GCA_025469315.1 Stegophylla sp. TES_Ste_2020
CTTCGCACGACGGGTGGTATTCTCTTGACGGGCGTATTAAATTTTAAAGAAACGATAAATCATTTCTTCAGTAAAACGATTCTGAACGAAGGAAGTTAATAATATAAGAAAAAAAAAAAAATGTTCGGAAAATGTGCATAATTTTTTTTCACATTTTCAAAACTTTCTTGCTCTAAAATCTTTTTATAGGATTTTCTATCTATGTTTAAATTTTTATACAATTTTGATCAAAAAATGATTGTTTTCGAGTCGTTTTTGTCAAATTTTGGAGAGTTTTTTCCAAAAAAAAACATTGAAGAATTGAGAAATTCCAAAAATGACCTCTCTAAAGTACAATCTAGAGGCGGATCGAGTTTCAAAAAGTTATTGATCGAAACTTTTGGACAAGTATTTCTATAAGAAAAGTTGTACACAGAAACAAAAAAAATAAATAAACATCATTGTAAAAACACTAGCTTCTTCACTTCGTTCAGAATCTAAAAATAAAAAAATAAACATTATTGTGAAAACACACTAGCTTCTTCACTTCGTTCAGAATCCAAATTGATAATTATTACTAACATACGACATGCGTGGTAACCGATTTATACCAATAATACAATGTATGACGCACTCTAGTAAATCCTGGCAACGTATGCAATAGACTAAGCATGTCATCAGACATTGCGATGGACTTGTAAAAAACTTCAGCGCAGAGAATACAATATATAATTTTCACGTGTCGTTAGAATCGAAAAATCGCACAATAATAATATGTACTATCAACCTCACCTTTTTTTTTTTTTTTTTTTTTCCAATACTTTTACAGAAAAATTCCTTTGAGACATCATACATTATTTTTCACCAGAATATAAAATCGATAGGATAGTGAAAAGTAACAACAGTACACCGTGATTCTGTTTGTTTGTTTTTTTTTTTTCGTAGAAAAATATCAAGCTCACTGGACGAAAAAAAAGTCCGCGGTTCGATCACCCACGAACCATACAGAAGTGGTAAATTTTCGCGGAAACCGAAGGATTGATCGTTTCTTATTTTTGATTTTTATTGAGATTTCAGCGAAATATTGTTTGTGCCGCGCCGTTCTTCAAGCTAAATATTTGTGATTCCGTTGTGTGTGTGTGTGTGTGTGTGTGAGATTCGGGGAAATTATTTCTTTTGAAGTCTGTATAATATTCGTCGAAATTTTGTATTGTATAATGTACCTAATAGTGGAATAATTATTATTTTTTCCGGATGTTTATCGTACGCCAAACGGATATGTATAAATTTAGACGACGTACTTACGTACGAAAAACGTTCAAAGTATATATTTAAGAGGCCTTGACTGTGTATATATATATATATATACTTCACAAAACGAACGTGTACGGAATTCGGTTTACGCGGAAATGAGATTTCGTTTTTTGGATCTCGGCAACACCATAATATTATAGTCGTACACTATTTATTTTAAATTTTTGAAAGTAATAATCAATCACACGAGTTATTCATTTCAAAAGTCTGCAGATGTGTTCATTTTTTGACGACGTTAAGTGCTCGAGTTTAAGCTCATAAACAGAGACCATCTGAGAGTGAAAAAATTCATTCAGTGCAACGGCTGAGATAAAATATATCGTTAAAATACGGAATTGGTAACGACATTGTGTTTGAAACGCCAAAAACTACATTATATAATTTATTTTTTTGCATAACTTAATATTATTATAGAATATTATATTATGATCTAAGCTTTAGAAATATTTTCTCATCCTCTTGAATCTATGTGCTTGCGGAATAAATTATCACGATGTGGAAGGAGGGAAATGGCATTTCAAGATGACGTTGCAATAGGGCCCCGGTTTGGTAAATATCGGGGCTATGGGCGAAAAGCTCTTGAGGGGGGGGGGTTTAATTAGTGAGTGTTTAAATGTTATTTTGGCACGAGTTTGAGACAGTCCGATTTGGTATAACCTATCAATGATTTTGAATTACAGGAATACTTGAACATGCTTAGTTCTCTTAAACACTAGGCACTGAAATAATAATAAAATAAAAAATAACGATGTTATGACGGTTATTTTAGAAAAATACCTATAATGACATATTTTATCATACGCATTAAATGTATCGAAACTAACAATTATAACAATAATATTACAACAAAAGTGTAACAAACTGTGATAACAGATTATTTGAATAATATGTAAATATTATATTTTTTAATAAGTACTTAAATAATAATAGTAAATTTAATTATATTCTTTATTACATTTGCATTTGAGTCACAATTTTTATGATAAATATTCAATGCATTTGTAACGCATAATAAAATAATGATCATATAAATGTTTAATTTAATTAATTTTTTTTTTTTTTTTTTTTATCATTTCGATTATACTGACTCTCTGCCATTATGATGAATTTCGACCGGTCCCTTATAAATTATATAATATTTTCATTTGTGTAGTAGGTATGACATAACCCTAGATCGAATAATATTTAACACTAAATAAAATATTATTTTCAATATTATATAATATGATGTATTTCGTGTATTATTTAGAATGTAAAGAATGAATCGATTGGTGCGTATAGCTCAGATTTTAGAAATAATAGAAGTTATTAAAAAAAAAAAAAAAACAAAGGGTTTAATTTCTAAATAAAATAATTTCCAGAATTAATAATAATTAGTTCCACGTAATTTGTTGACAAATTATATCATAAAATGATACACTTGACACTTCCCATTGGATGGTGACAAGTTGACGCCTGATAGTGCCCTAAAATAATATAAGGATGTGATACGTAATTTTGATTTCGAAATTTACTGGGAATTCGTTGACGAATTTAAATTACGGGTAACTAATTTTATTAATTATTGTATTTATTAATCACATAAAAATCTATTTTACTTGAATATTTTAGGACAGTGGTTCTCAATCTTTTTAGGACCACGATTCAAATTTTTTTTCAAAAACCTATCGCAACCCCCCTAGTTTTACATTTTTAGAACAAAAAGATAGTTCTTAAAAATCAAAATTAAATTAATACTTTATTAATTTATAAAGTAATTGGTTTATAATGAATAAAATTTTACAAATGCGTACAAATGTGCCACTTCATCATTTTTACAGTGGAGTTTGGTTAAAAACGTAATTTTCTGAGAAATTACAAAATTAAACAAATTTCTCGCGGCCCCCAAAAGTTGACTCGAGACCCACCAGTGGGTCGCGACCCACACTTTGAGAAACGCTGTTCTAAGAAATTAATTAATATTGTTCTAATCTTACAGACACTCCTGACCAATGTTCAGAAGTAAAAAAAAAATTAAAATAAAATAAGCATAATAAAAATGTTTATTTATCCAATATCGAATGATGTGTGAAAATGAAAAAAAACTGAAAACAGAATTATTCGGCGTGACTGTAGATATGCATTTACTTTACCATTAACAATTTTTTATGAATTGAAAAATCAAAAAATATGATTGTTTTTAAATATTTTCCTCTTGGGGTCTTCCGTACAATCAGCCAGTGTATATTTTAACAGAATCATATAGCATATCCTAATTATACTTAACTTTCTCTTCCGACATCGTTTTTAAAATAAACCAGTAAGGAGTATTAAAACCATTGTCAAGACCGGCAGAACGGTTAATAATGTTAATATCGTTACTGTTAAAAAGAGGGGAGGGAGTTACGAGGAGAGGACTTCCAATCGATAGTAAGATATCGCATACTTATAGTGACCAGATATAGAAATACAAAAATAAGTACACATTAAAATATAGTTTTTTTTCTTAAACCCTTTTTTGAGGGAATCGACCATTGTGTTAACATAATATTATATATATGATGTCCATCAGTTGTCTCCTACAACACAAGTTTTTTAATTGTATAATAAATATTATCTATTTACCATAATTCCCAAATGTATAAAAATATTTTTAATTGTAATTTTTTTACACGGTCAACTTGTCAAGTTTGAGAATGTTTTTGGTAAATTTTAATCCTTAATACAATGCCATTTAATTTATAATGTATTGTTCCGATTGGGGGAAAGTTTAAATGTTTAATTTCATTTTTAATTAATATCTAACATTTTACACATTATGTAAATTAAATTATTGGTATATTTAAAATATATATATATATATATTGTGAGTTATATTTATTAAGTTATTTAATTAGTGTAAATTAAATTATAAATTAAAACCACTTCTATCTATTATAATCGTATCTAACTTACAAACTTACCTAACTGCGATTCTTATTAATAACTATAATAAATTATATACCAATATTATAACTACTAGGTTAATGGCAAAGAAGAAAAATATCAGATTGTACAAAATATGCATTAAATCAAACTACGAAATATAATATGCAAATAAGCAAATAAATTATGAACGATTTTATTGTGAATGTGTATTAATCCACAGTATTATCAAAAAAGAAAAAAAAAGTACTCAACAATGTATTCGAGGACACTAATAGAATGCAACTGAAAAGAGTACTGTTCTACAAAAATAAGTACATCTGGTCACCCATGTAATCTGATGTTTTTGAAAATCGGTAGTCACCCTGTACCATTCGCGCGAACCAATAACGCGTAACAATAAACACACTGCATTCGAAAACACAAAATGCTGTATGTTCGTGACAATTGATAACGATCAGCATATTGTTGTGGTTGAACAAGTAAGTATGAACCGGAACACATGAGAAATATTTAATTACAACTCGTTGGTGGTGTATGAATTACATTGAAATTAAACTTTAAATGGAAAGGAACGATATACCAGTGATAACAGAAATACTAATGTATATATATATGTGAACTTTGAGGTAACAAAAAGTTTTGTCAGAGTGGCAACTCTGTGATGCTAGTCGTGAATATAATAATTTCCTCTGTTAGCTAAACGACATTTAAGTTACGAATAAAATCGAGTTAGATTGCAAAATGTTTCAGAGTAACAGTATATTATTATAGTACGTACGGTGGTGTCGAGGGAAGAGGGAATAATATACTTACTTTTACGGAAAATATTTGGAGTTCGGCAATAATAACTACATGAGATCATCACATTTTTCGAATTATTACTGTAAATTATTATTATATTAAATTAAAATATTATATTGTTCGATGTAATTTACAGTCTAATTAACTATAGTTTTATTTTTAAGTACAGTTTTGTACACTCTTTATTGCGAATGTAATTTTATAGCGAAAAAAAACTTATGCTTTGCACCTTAGCGTGTCCTTCGCTCATCGCGTGGGATGCTCTTGGCGGGTGTGTTGTATTTTAAAGAAAAGATAAATAATTAAAAATAAAAATACTGAAAATAGTCAAGCGCAAAATTCTTAAAATTTTCAAAAGCATTCGACTGATTTCGAGGTAAGTACAAAACATTGAAAATATTGGAAATTTTTCGTTTTTTGTGAGTTGTTTTTAATTACTAACTATTTGTTAATTAGTAGTATTGGACTATTTCTGGACATTTGAAAAAAATATCGAGTATAATTCGAACGTATTGTTGAAAAATAAAGTCAAATCTATAAATAGCTCAAAACCCAATTTATGCCCATAAAAACACCAATATGCCAATTACACTAATATAGATAGGTTGACGATTTATGAATTTATAGAAATAAATTAGTATTGCTTTACACACACACACATACACACACACACGCACGCATTATTGTTGAATATTAATTGAAGCTACACTCAGAATTGTTTTATTAAAGAAATGATTTATCGTTTTCTTTCAAATTTAATACACCCACCAAGAGCATCTCATTCGAGGATCGAAGAACACCTGTGGTATGAATTATGTCCGGCTCTTTCATATTTAGAAATATGAGCATTACCATTACGTATTTTCGGGGAAGAGTAGGCGTTTGCATATTTATAAGTATAATATGGCCATGAAATTATTTTATATTTTCTGTACTCGAGACGTGTAAATAAAATAACGTATAATGCATAATATTAATAATAATGTTGGCGAAGTAAATTCGTTTGAGCATAAGTGTACAAACTTATCAAAGGGTATCCAGTCTTTTATGGCAATGATTTTATAAGGCGAGTTCGGCGGAAAGAAAAAAATATAAATTCCCATTTCCCAAGTTCCCCATTTCGTTTTTGAAATGAGTAATTTGAACCCATGCATTATTTATGTCGGTAACTTCAAAAAAATTACGAATTATGCGATTTATTGGCCTGGAATGATGGTAATATTAACCATATTAAATGAATACTGACAAACATTGTACATTTTTATTCGAGGAAAACGTTTCGAGGGAAAGACTGAAAGAATAATTAATCAATATTTATATTTTAATTAAATAATGATACAAACGATTTACGCACATTTAATTAAGAATTCATATGTTTACTCGAGAACGAAACAACTTTGGCTGGACCAGAGACACTACTATTTTTTTTTTGAATGATAGAACACTCAATAATATGTAGTAAGAAAATTCAAGTATTTAGTGATCAATTTTTGTATGTTCAGTTATATCGGTGGAAATGTTGACACGGTAGTACAAAACTAAAAGTCAGTCTGACATTTTGGTTTCAACGATATAACCATAGTCTATAGCCATGTTTAAATTTAATTCGAGTCTGTGACCATATAGCTAGGTGGTAAGTATAATGTCCACTTTCCTTTTAAACACATATAATTCTACTCTTTGTCCCCCCTACACCCTCATTGGGATACTAATAGATGTGTAACAGCAAAAATAATAAAAAAAAGAGTCTTTGGGTTGGACAAGAATAGTGCACAGCGATACGCCCTACACCAGAGGTTCCCAAACTTTTCATGGTACGACCCATTTTGGGCATATTTTCAATTTTAGCGACTCACAACAATAATCAATTGTCCTTTATTTTTTTGCTTATTGAACAACGATAGTAGAAAAGACACTGAATAAAAAAATAAAAAGCATTTTGTATTAAAATTTTTATAAATATAAACATCTGTAATTATTCATTAAATTATTACAAAAAACGTGTAATTATATAGGTATACGTATGAATACGTGTAAATGAACATTGCAGAAAAAAAAAAAATTGTACGTATAAAAAGTCGGACATGCTTCGCACCATGAGGATTTTTCGGTCAAAAAAAAAAAATTCTTTCACACAGATATTTTTCAAATATCCATAATATTTTTCATTTCCATAAAGTTTTTAGTTGCATTTTTGTCAAATTTAGGATAGATTTTCTTAAATTTTGCAAAAATATTGAGAATTTCGAATAATTTGACCACCCTAAAATGCCATAAAATTTTGATTAAAAAAGTTGCTGGTTGAAACTTTTGGAAATTATTTCTATAGGAAAAAGTGTTTAAAGAAAAAAAATAAACAAAATTGGAAAAAACTAGCTTCTTCAGTCCAGTCAGAATCTAAAACTTACAACGCGAGCCACCAAAAATTCAATCACGACCCACTTTTGGGTCGCGACCCATACATAGGCGTAAATGGGGGGCTTAGGGGGGCTAAGCCCCCTCAAAACCACTCATAGCCCCCCCCAGATTTTTTGAAGATTGCTGAAGTTAATGTACTTTGTGGGGGTTAAATCACATATAAATATTTTGTCCTAATTACACTTATGCACTGCAGTATTGTAAACTTATCCAGTCGAAACAGAGATTAATTTATTGTTAATTAATTATTAAAATATTTCTTTTTTCTTCCGTCGGACGAATTCGGGATTGGATAAAAGTGATCTCGACCGAACACAATATATTTTGTTCGTCACTTCGTAAACAGAGAGAAATGTGGTCGGATGGAATAAGGGTTGGTGATACATATCGTAAAATTTACCCTGTAGACACGAGTGGTAGTCAAGCCTGGATTAGGACGTTAGGGGATGAAGAACCCAAACAACACCTAATAACCTATTTTTTTGTCCGCGTACGATAGGCAAAATAACAATAATTTGACTCGACATATTATTATAGTATAATAACATAGCGCAGGATAATTCGTCGAAAGTGTAAGTTTGTCCTGATACAGTAAGGGTGCGGTAGACCCGTGGAAATCACTGAGTATAAGAAGATTATTTAATAGTTCAGTTTATTTTTGTTGGTCTTGTTCAGTAACGTTTTGATTGCAAATAAAATATTGATTTCATTAAAAATCCGATTTTCGGTTATTTTTAACACCTCATTTTTTTAATTCAAAAACTACTCTCGGATGAACGGTGTTGACTAAGGTTGGGATTTTATTGCAGTTATGCGGGTACTTAAATTTTGAAATTTATTTGAAAACTCCAAAAACAAAACTAATTTACCGGTACAAGTCCGCGAGTCGACTGTAGTATTAATTAGAACATTTTGTAACGCTTACAATGTTACTTATTCTCTTTCGACAATAATCAAAGTCGTAAATGACAGCGGTAAAAAAAAAAAAAAATCATAATCATCAGTAAGTGGACAACAAAAGTTCAAAAATAGAATCAAATAGGTAATACAAAATAATAAAGTTCGCGTCACTATCCGTATTGACGTATTGAAAATTTGATTAACAATAATCTAAAAATGTATTTAGCAAAATGTTATTTCATATAATATGATTTGTTTTGATTGAAAACCATATAAAAATGACAAAATGTCATTTCAAAAAGTCCAAAAAATAAAATAAAAAAAAATCGCAAAATATACAGGATAAAGTTTTTAATTTTCTAATTAAAAACCTAATTCTAAAGCCTATTCTGTTAATTTTTAAGCGTTTTTTTGTGAGACACGCTATGCAAACACCATAAGATCCCCCCAACCCCTGGTGTCCGCTATAAGCGGCGACCGCCGAAATCACTTTTTCTCGTAACTAATTAGTAATTATTAGTAATATTATTGTAATTATTAATAATTATTACTGTTTCGGATAGCATATTAATATTATTATTCTACGTGTATTTACCGGAGACGTTTTGCAGGCACACGGTGAGCGCGAGCATGGTGAATCCGGACGCGGCGGCCGCGCCGAGGACGGGCGACGCGTCCGACGTGGCCGCGCCGCACACGACGGCCACGTACAGGAACGCGGCCAGACACTCGGCCATCACGGACCGCCACAGCTCCAGCGTGCGGAGCTCGGCCTGCATGGGCATCGGCGGCGGCCGCACGTCGGACCGCCACCGCCGGCCGCCCGGGCCCGGCCACCTGTTCCGCTCCAGCCGCTCGACCGCCTCCAGCATCATGTTCAGATGGTGGTCCAGGTCGGCTCCGTCGTCTTGGCGCTTCATCGCGGTCGGTCGGTCGGCTCGTACTCGTGCGCGAGTATTATTACTCGATGATCGCGTGGCCCGTACTCTCGAACTCGCGTGCGCGCGTGCTCGTGAATGCAGGATGGGCGCTGCAGCAGTGATCAGGAGTAACAGCAGCAGCAGCAGCAGCGGTGTGCCGAACGCGGACGACACGCAGCGGACGATTGAGCCGACTGTCGGCGGTCCCGTCGGCGGCGGCGGCGGTGGCAGGTGGTCGTCGCCGCCGCAGCCGCCGCCGCCGCCGCCGCGCCGTTCCGAACGTGCCCGTGGCCGAAAATGAAAAAAAGATAGAAGCGAGCACGAGGGGAGGGGGAGAACGCGGCTGCCGACAATGGGTCGCGCGCGTTCACCCTGCGCCCATTCCTTTTTTTTTTTTTTTTTTTTTATCGCTCCGTGCAGCGCGGGGGAGGAGCGACGCGGACTAGGACAGTTGGTTGCCGCCGCCGCCGCCGCCGCCCGGAGACTTGTACGAAAAATGATAATACGTGTAGTATCTGTGGAATGTCGCGCATATTATTCATCCTAAATTAATCAGAGTCAGAAAAAAATGTTGCATAAGTCTCCAGTTTATTTTATAATATATGAAACGATTTTACATAGAAATTTTAAAGTTTATTATATTTTTAACTCGGCCACTACTCGCTTTTAAAACGGGGGAAAAACATTTTTGACGAGAAAGAAATTATTCAATGTAAATGTATTAAAAGTTTTCTTTCGGCGAATATTTTTCATCTTATTTTACTATCTATATTTGGATTTTCATTTAATTTTGGATTAAATTTTTTTTTTTTACCAAGTTGATAGTAGTTTTTTGCACAAATTTTTAAAAAACAATTGTGAATTTTGAAAAATTCTGTTTAGAGCCAAATCATGATTCCAAAAGTTGCTAGTTGAAATTTTCGCGCAAATATTTTTCTATGAAAAAATTATTTATTTTGAATTTTCACGATTCACACTCGACTCGAGTATAGCTAATCGGGTGAACAGTACTTACAGTCAGTAGAGGTTCCAGAGTTGTATTATGGAAAGGAGGGGAATAATCGTACATTATTTTTTCTCTAAACCTACGTACCTAGATTCGTTTGCCTTAAGATGAGCTTTGGGGATGAGATGTTCACTCCCACATATATGATTCCTCGATTTAATAATTAGTTTATATCATTATAACGTGATCGTAAGAAGTATTTTATAGAAAGGAATAAAAAATATCGTTAATTTCCTTTTATATTATATAAATAAAAGACAATAATTTTGTTTTGTTACTAATTATGATGACAGACCAGTAAACGATAAGTTTGATTATAGTAACTGCCTTTTACAAGACAACCACACAATAAAATAGGATACATTTAATTATTTATTGTAATAATTAAAACAAATTATTGATGTATTATTGTGCTATTAATCTTAATTATTTCAATATTGCATCCACAAAAAATCAAGTATATTATAATATATTAGTCTATACCAGAGGTTCCCAAACTATGGGTCGAGACCTAAAAGTGGGTCGCGTTAAATTTTAGTTTCTGAGTAAAGTGAAGAAGCTAGCTTTCTTTACAATGATGTTTATTTTTTTAGGTATGGTACTTTAGGGTGTTTATTATTCAAAAATTCTCAATAGTTATTCAAAATTTGAGAAAAACATCCCTAAATAAGACAAAAATGCAATTGAAACTTTATATAAATTTAAATATAGACTGCAGAAAATAATATGAAAAATATTTTTGGGGAAGAAATTTTTTTGTAGTTAAGAATCCACCTGGTGTGAAGAACATCCGAATTTTTATAAAATATACATTTTTTTTTTCTGTAATATTCATTTAATCGTATATACTTATATAATTTTAAATATTTATCACACATTATTTATAATAAATAAATGAATAATTAGAGTTCTTTAACAGCTGTATAAATACAGAATGCTTTTTTTTATTCAGTATCTTATTCAAGCAAAATAACAAAAAAAAAAAAAAAAAAAAGTAAATTTTGTTATTGTTTTGGGTCGCCAAAATTGAAAAAAATGACCAAAATTGGTCGTACCAAAAAAAGTTTGAGAACCTCTGGTCTATCCTGACGATTGATCACCATAGTTTTAAACCGCGTATAAAATTGTTTCATTTTTAAGACTTGAAAGAAATGGGAAATAACTATAATCGTTGGTAGTCGGAGGAGACAATAATAATTGTCCTTTTGCCTTAAAAAAAAAAAAAATAAATAAATAAATAGAATTAAACGTCACTGTGAAACCACGCACAAGCTTCTTGACTCCAATCGTTACATAAAATTAACCGATTTAAAAAAAGTTAATAATTATCATTGCGTCCGAATATCTCTGATGAAACGTTTAACCGTGCGTTGGTTAGATTAAATTTTGTTAAACATTTGTTGTTTATATATCACGATGTGTTATTAAAAAAAAAACAAAATATTTGCTAATCTAACTATACCATACGACCGGTTTGATAGTGAAAAAATTAATATACACTCGTGCGCACGCGCGCTACGTTTTATTATTATTATTATTATTATTATTGTTTTTAAAAACCACGTGACCTCCAGGTAAACTTAATAAAATGACGCACTTACAAATTATAATAATATACGAAATGTTATTAATGTTTAGGAATAATTAACGAAATTATACCGTCCGGGCACACGCCGTTTGCATATTATACAGTAATATAATATATAGGAATCGATCAAATTGCGATAATTACTTGAAAAAAAAAAACCAATATTTCGTCAATTATCTGAGTATTTTTTATTTTTTTTCATTATGATTTCGTCTTCGGCCCGTTGCGACCGTAATCGACGTACAGAAAAAACGACCCGCAGGCCACAATAAATGATATTATAATAACGACGCAAAGCCCAATTATTATTATTATTATTATTGTGGGACCAGCTGCAACTATAGTGTATGACGATCCCACTATTTATCACTATATTTTATATATTATTATACCAGCCAGTGATTCTCAACCTTTTAAAAGTCACTTCCCGCCCTAAAGAGCAAAATATCTTACAACGCCCCCATTAAAAAAAAAAAAATAATAATAATAATAATAATTATGAATTAAAAGTGTATAACTGAAAACTTATAATAGAAAAAATATATATTTATAAAGCTGGGCTGGCTTTTCATACTTCATTAGTTCAATGTTCTTAAATCAATTCTTAAATCCGTTAATCTGCTAGGTGTATTTCAATGTTTATTGAAAACGATCAGAAAAAATATAATTACACATAAGTCATCATGGAACGTCGTTTAGTGTTTCAGTTTTTATTTTATTCCAATATTTAGGCCTAAATGTAATTAATATATATTATGCTCAACACCACCATATCCCCAAAGGATTGCTCACCGCCCCTCCATATCGCCCATAAAATATTCATCGCCCCCGTTGAGAACCGCTGTTGTCTATCTGTATTTAATTTTTTGTGTGGTTAGAATTAAAAAAAAAAAAAAGTAAAGGCGTTTTTGCCAAATTCTGTGTGTAGTTTGGAAAAATTATTGAGAATTTCGAAAAAGCACCCGTTTAAAATGCCATCTAAGGGTTGAAAAAGTTGCCAGTCGAAACTATTTCTGGACGAGAAAAAGTGTTTACCAATAGGTGTAAAAAATAAACGAATACGGATCGCCGTAAAAGAACACTAGCTCGTTCGTTCCGCTCGGAATCTGTGAAGAAGCAAAACCGAATGTAATAAAAAAAAAAAATCTGACGAGTAACGCATTATATTATCATCGTTCTTGCATCTAATTGCCTTATACTTAAAAAACGAGTAAAATATCCTTTCGAGGGACGCTAATACGAGTACATAATATTATGTTTATAATAATAATAATAATAATAATAATAATAATATGACGTTGTAAAAGTGCGTTTTATTGTCTCGTCGTCGTAGGTTCGGCGAGTGATTGAAAGAAGAAGTAAAAAGCAAAAAAAAAAAAAAAAACAAAACCAGGAGGAGAAGATCCCGCGTGCCGCCGCCTCGTGGACCGACAGCAACAACAGCCGTCGTCCTACCGCCCGCACGTCTTGAAGGCAGCTGCTGAAAAACGAACAACGCGCGCGCCCGTATAATAAATAATATAATTTCGTGGCAAATCCAGTTGTTCGTGTTTATAACGACGAGCGTCCGTACGGACGAGACGAGACAGAGACGGGTGGAATAATAATAATAATAGTAGTGTATAAAGGAACGCGAGACGCACACGCGCTATATAATATACGCGTATAACGTGTGTATTATTATTATTACTATACATATTATATACACGCGCACGTTATGCTCGAGCACACACATGTTGCACGCGGACCAAAAAATTCTTCCTCATCCCCCGCCATATCCCCCCACCCACCATTATTGCGTGTCCGTGAGTTACACGTGGCGTAGAAAAAGATTCGACGCAGAGTCTTTTCACCCGGTTTTTATAAATGCCTACTACCATTACTCTCTCTGTGCGGCGATAGATGCCTATGTGCGAAAACAGCAGCTCGCCCTTTGTCCGCTAAATTTGCCGGCGAAGCGTGCGCCCCGTGCCCCCGACTATTATCACCTACACACCGTCGTACGCGTGATAAAATATAACAATATACATTATTATTATTAGGGCTAGAGACTTTTAGCTCGAAAAAAAAACTTAAAATATGCAAAAATGCTAAAATAATCTCTTATAAAAAACATTCATTTTACTGTAAAAACTCAAAATATTTCAAAATTGTATTGTATAATAATATATTTTAATAATATGTATTATTAATATTCTTCTTCTATTATTGATGAAATTTCTTTTTTTTCAATCTTTATCCTTTTTAAGCTTACATTTAAACAAATAATTCTCTTTTTGTTATTCGGGGAAAAATTGTCCAATATCAAGAAAACTAAAAATAAATATTGAAAAATAAGTGAAGAATATATGCACTTAAAATTCAAATATAACCGGAATATGCACTTATATCGAAAAAAGAGTTAAATATGCAAAATATGCAAATTAAAGAGAACTGTATACAACTCCTGGTGTTGTTATGAAACGCATTTCTATATTACTTAGCTACGTTTTGAATGATTTTTGAAAAACATGCTAACTCCTACAAGTCCCTAGCCCTATTTATGACAGTATCAAAAACGATATTATGAAAATCATGTACATAACCAAATATATTTAATTTGATTTTTCTTTAACATAATTATTACAGAATAAATATTTATTTAATAACTTGCTGTTTCACGGAATGATAATATGCTGTTGCCTGTTATATATATTATATTTTTGAACCAGAATGATCGTCGGTGGTAAAAGATAATAAACTTCTGTACAATTATTCTGAGCGTTGAGATGCTGAAATGAGTGATAAAAATCTAAGCTTCAACGATAAATATTGTGAAAAATGTTCTAAAAACTTAAAAAATTCTTTAACACAGCAAAAAAAAAAAATTCAAAATAAAAACTACACTACTTATTGATCACAAACTAAGTCTACATTTTCGATATGCCAAATAATTAAATCTTTAACATCGCTATAAATACTTTTAATCAAAAAATATTAAAAAGCCGGACATACTTCGCAGGACGGGTGGTATTCTCTTGACGGGCGTATTAAATTTTAAAGAAACGATAAATCATTTCTTCAGTAAAACGATTCTGAACGAAGGAAGTTAATAATATAAGAAAAAAAAAATGTTCGAAAAATGTCCA
>JAIPRM010002917.1:0-28238 GCA_025469315.1 Stegophylla sp. TES_Ste_2020
TTTAACGGGCTACGAAGTGCATGCGTTCAACACTTCGTAAAGCAACCTCTATAGTCTGTATGAATAAAAAATAAAAAATTTTATCTGTTTGTACGGGCTAATTTTTGAAACGGATTAATCGATCTTGACGATATTTAGACGAGACGGTAAAGTACTTTGGTAACCATTGGTAACACTATGATCTGAATAAACAAAAATGTAGTTTATTCTGTTTATATGGGCATTTATAAATGGACATTTTTTTTCGGGCAGCAAAGTGCACGGGTACAGCTAGTTGAACTATAAATTAAACTTTGAAATTGAAATTCTAAAATTAAATTATAATTAATGGAGTCGACAGTAGGACTTTCAGATTACACATTTAGTCGCTTTTTAAAGCGTCGAATCACCTCCTGAAGTTTCCAACGTCTTTCACTCAACACCCTGTATTTATTACGTGTATGTTGGTAATAATTATTAATATGACGTTATGTATAATGAACATGGATCAGATAAGAATAATTTTGAATATAACAAAAAATGGCCCATTATCTGTAAACTATACGAGTAGTAGTAGTTAGGAAATAGAGAGAAAAAAAAACGATAATACCGATAATTATTATTATTATATACGTATTTTAAATAATTTGATGTTTAACATCAATGAAAATTCATAATAATTATTACTGTTATCTGCGCGTGCGCACATGTTAAAACGTTTACAAGAGTTGCGCAACGTATAGAAATTTAGAATGTGGTTTAATTTCCGTACAGCACAATAGGTGCACACAATGATAATATAATAATAATAATAATAATAATAATAAATTCGTTAATAAACTGCACGAGACGTTGCGACACGATTGTAAGCGCTGGAAATTGGGTCCGTCCGATTTCACCTATTCAGCTGTAGTTCCCGAGCCCCTTTGAAAAATCAAAGAGGATGGAATTGAACATCATAATATTAACCGCGTCATATTGTGTAACGGAGTAATATAATATACATTCTTCGTGAAATAATTCGATTGTGTCATCGCACTAAAGTAGATTAATTTATATATAACTATATTTCATTCAGACGTGCGATGATCTATAATATGATCTATAATCGCGTGCATCTCGTGGCCAACCATTTTAAGACGATCTATAGATCACTAGGAGTCCCCGACCAGTCGATCTCGATCAATACAGGTTGAACGTATATAACTGAATTATTATCGGTGTTGATGGAGTTCGTGTCACTTCCGTTTTCGGTTTCCCGATTAGAAGTGGCGTATTTTCAAATTTTTCTGGGGAGGGGTCCAACATTTTAAAATTGTTACTGTATGTATACATTAGATAGTAATTTATACAGGATCTACTCAGAATCAAAAAGGTTTTCAATTAGGATCGTTCCTCCTCTGTCGTTGCATTTTATACTGATGTGACTCCATTCATTCAACAAGCATTCTTATCTCTGCTACATCTTTTACTCTATTTTTCGGTCCACAGTCTAACATTCAATGTTTCTATTCTGCTCAACATTGCTGTAGCCCTTTCTCATCACAAATTTGTAAAATTTATCCATCAGTTCAATCATTATCCTCTTATTATGAAGCACTTGCCTCTTTATACTCAATCCTAAGATTCACATCTCCTTCAAAGTCTTTTCAAAGTTATTTTGTAGAAAAGATCCTATATACTTTTTTAAGTTACTCTCTTCGCCCTCAACCATCACCTTGTCTTAACTCATTATCACTATGTCAAAAATCATATTTTGATTTGCCATGTTTAATTTCTTCCAATAATAAATAAAGGAAATAGAGCATACAATTTAAGTACATCATAAAAAGTATAGGGAAAAAGTTCTTTAATTATTTAGGCTCTACAAATGTTAACCCAATGTCATTGTATCTAAAGAAATATGTTTTCAATAATGTAAATAATAAAACTAATTATGTATTTTATTAAAAAAACTGTTGTAAATTTGCAGCAACTTGAATTGTGATCATGAAATATGAATATGTTATATTAGTAGGAAATAAGATAAATAATTGTTGTTAAATATTATAAATTCGAATATGTTTACTGTATATTAATTACTCATTCACCCCACCACATAATATACAACAGTTTAAAAGTAAATCAAGGATACCTAATTAAAAGTTACTATAATATTTTTAATTTAAATTAAAAAAAAGCTTGAATTTCTTTCTTTAAAGTGTTATTCTTTATTCCTCAAGCCTATTATTAAAGTCTTCTAACATTTATCCTACCTAAATTACGTCATACACCACGCAAACTCATCCCGTTACTCTTTTGTAACATAACCAGTTACTACAAAAAATATTATATATTAATTAATAATTGCCACGAATAAGACTTAGAGTATAATATGCTATATTTTAAAACTATGTCTGCGTTTTCGAGCTAAAAGCGTTAAGGTTTGAGAACTTTTCGCGTTTGAAATATTGTTGTTTTCCGAATTTAAGTGATGACCCCTCTTGTACCCGATCTACACGATATCAAAATGATGGTTTTCGACAAGTACAAAAACAGTCCTACTGCGCAGAATCCTCTCGTGGCAACGCTTCGTTTACATTCGTGACGTCAATAACGGATACGTTTGAAGCTACGACGTCGTGTAAGTACAATAAATTATCTATTCTACGTTACACAGTCGACATAAAACGCATTTCGAAGATGAAACTTTATCGACAACGTGTGTGTGTGTGTGTGTGTGTAGGCGTATTTCGCAGTGTTGTTAACGATCATTTTATACATAGGAATCCGTGTTGTATTGTTCGTTTCGAATAATATTGGCGGCCACTTGTACCTAATAAATAATTAATAGGTATATAACTATGGGTTTTATATATTTATTCCCACGAGAAAAAGGAACGCGTCCGGGTGAAAACTCTGACTATTATCCTCATCGTGGAACATTAATATACAAATGATAATTAGTTATTTTATAACTGCTGAGAATATTAACTCATAACATCTCATCACCGATCGCCATCTTATGTTATAATTAAAAAAATAAAAATGAAACATTTTGAACAACCTATTATATAGTGAAGTATTAGAAGCAAAACATTTTTCCAACACTTTTTTTTCTCATTTAATTTTTTTACCTTTATATATTAGATAAAAAAACGTAAAGTATAGACAAGAAATCCGGACATACTTCGCACTACAGATATTCATCGCTCTTCGGGTCAGATACTCTTGGTGAGTGTGTTACAAATGATGACTATTATTGTTCTTTATATTATTAAGAATCGTCTCATTGAAGAAATTAATTATCATTTTATATTTAAATTATACATACCTTTCAAGAGTATCTGGCCCGAAGAGCGGAGAATATCCTTGGTACGAAGTATGTCCGGCTTTCTCGTTTATACTTTATTTTACTTTTTTTTTTTATTAATAGATAATTATAGTAATAAATTGCCATACTGTGTATTTCAATGAAAATGGTTTTAATTCTATGGTATTGTAGAGTATTGTCTTAAAACTATATTATTCTAAAATTATTGTTGATTTTTATAAAATATAAAATGTCACTAGTATAAAGGAGTAAACAATTGCGATTTAAAGCAACAATTAAATTTTACTATGAATAAGAAGTTCTCTGGGTGCAGTTAAATAAGTGTAATGGATATTCATTTAATAATGTATAGCAAAAAAAAAAACTAAAAAAAAAAGTAATTGCTTCTCTCGATTTATCAAAAAGGGGTCTTTTATAATATTCTAGGACAGTAAGCCCTCACTGGAATTTTATCGGATCAGGTTTATATTTACGTGTAAATAATAAATTTAGGCCAACCAAAAGTCGCGCACAAATATCGGTATTTGGAATAAAATAATTATAAGAGGGCAGTCGAAAAAGTTTCAGTTTTACCATAAGTAACGGTATACGTAAATCTGAAGTTCGACTCATTCTGATATATAAAATATTACAATGTCGTTTATTAAATTTAATATACTAAACCGATGTCAGTAGCATCATTTGGTGGGGCGGGGATAAGTTGGTCATTTTCGGCCGTCTGATCTGATCTCTTAAAAGCGTCCCGATGTAGGCCGATGTTCGTCGAAAAACATGAGTATTTTTTTTTATAATTTTGAAGAAATATTCTACACTACTATTCTGTCACTGTACAGGATGCAGTTTATGCCTATATTATAATCCGTATAGTAAAATTATTATGCGAGATGGCGTTTGCGGCGAAATGAGAAAGGGGAAATTAGGTTGCTATAGCGGTTTTTTCCTGTTTCGTCGGCCGGTCAAAATTTTTGCCTCCTATCGATAAGACGTGAGCCTCACCAAACCACCTGTGGTGCTGTAGGATCGTAGTGCGATTGTAGTGTCCGAGATTCAAAACAAAATTCTCAACGTCTTATATTATGCCTATGTCTATGAAACAATATTAAGCACATTTTCTCTGAGCCCAAAAATGTAGAGAAAAAAATTAAAAAAGAAACGTGTCAACGACTGGTATTGAACGTATACGGATTGTGTACTCAAACGACTAACAAGTATGTAAAACTGCAACTGCAATAGAAATGACAGGCCCGGCGAGGACGAGTTTAAAACATTACAAGTTATGGTTTTCGACCGTGTAAATTAGAAAACACATTCGAAAAACCGTTTGGAAAACTTAAGAGATCGCAATTAGAAAACTTTAGAATATCGTTTGTCCTTTTTTTAACCGAGACACGACACGATTATCGAAAATCCGGATTAAACGAAATGGTTTTTTTTTCAACTTACTAATCAATATTTTGCCAAAAAAAAATAATAATAAAAGTAATACATCTATCAATAATTAATATACGTCTTTTATAGTGGATCAAACAATCGACTTATACAAATTTATTATACAATCGATATTGACATAAATCATTTTTATTCAATATTTATGTGTATGTATAAATACAGAAACTAAAGTACGAAATATAAGTTGTCCGGATTATCCGGATGTCCGGATTAGCGATGACCGAATCGGCGAGACTCTACTGTAGTTAAACGCATCGTTAAGTATTTCAATTAAAACGCAAGTCTAGTATACTAAGATCGGCTGCAAACGCCATTATACGTAATCGTCGAGTTTTAACGAGCTCATTATTTTTTAACTGTTCGTTTAGAATAAAAATAATTAGTGTAGGAACAGAAAAATCGACCGTGATAATTTTACAATTTTACTAATAATCTGGTTAAACATGACAAATTATCGGTTTACTGACGAGTATTATCTGAAATATTATGTAGCATATTTGTCTCGAACACTTTACTATAATTATTATTATTATTATAAACGTAAATACAGTTTTTTCGATTAGAGAACCAAAAAAATTCAATTAAAACAATCGTCTGATAAATCCCTAAGCATCCTTAAAATAATAGTTAGATCCCGGATTTGTAAGCACTCGTTTATTTTTTCTGGTTGATCATACAGTATAGTGAGTAGGTATCAGGTAAACGGAGTGAACACATTATTGGGAATAAATCAAAAATATTTGTATTGCATATATTTGCGTTTTTCTGTTTTTCACTGAATATTTTTTCGTTTTTTAAAAGAATTTTTCCATCTATTAATGTACACATTTTATACATACTATGGTTTACAGTTTCAACAAATTTCGAAATACAAAAACCCATTTTTGACGACAATAATTCAATAAGAAAATAGGATAGTAATGTACCTTGAAGTCATAAATTGATTATCATTATATATTATATGTTATAAATTGATTATCATAACATAAATAATTCCAATTTAAATTCACCTACTCGATCCATCCTTGAATACTACAATATATTATATTACTTAAAATGCATTCTAAATTTGTATTAGGGACTATGCAATATACACGTGTAAACTAGTTTATTTACAGAATGCGTGAGTACATTATTTCCAAATGTAATTATTACGAGGCCCCTCCCGGGTCTCCTTTAAGTTTAGCGTCCAGCATTATATGTTTATGCGAGTTATTATTATAGATTCGACCAAAGACGAATATTCGAAGTATACGTTTGTCACGGGCAACAGTGAAATGATGTCGAGGTCTCGAAACGATGCTCGAAAACGTATAGAATGTTTCTTCTTAACTATAAAACGCTCACCCAGGGGCCCAAAAAAACTTATCTTTGCTTTACTTTACTTTTTTTATCCAATAAATATAGAAAAGGGCAATAAGAAAATTTTACTAAAAAATAAAATTAATTTTAATGAAAAAAAAAAAAAAATGTTAGAACAAATTTCAAATTTTTTTTTTACATTTTCAAAATTTTCTTATGCCAAAATATTTTTCTTATTTTTGTCTATCAATGTTTAAAATTTCATAAAGTTTTGATTAAAAAAATAAATAGTTTCCGAGTAACTTTTGTCAAATTTTGAATAGTTTTTAACAAATTTAAAAAAACCAATTGAGAATTTCAAAAAATGATTTCTCTAAAGTACCATCGAGAGACAAATCTGGTTTTAAATAGTTACTGATAGAAACTTTTGGACAAGCATTTCTATACAAAAACAGATAAAAAAAAAAATAAAAATAAAAAAAAAATAAACATTATTGTAAAAACACTAGCTTCTTGTCTTCGCTCAGAATCTAAAATGAAATGTATAATCACTATGAATTTTTTTCATTATAAAATGTGTATATAATATGAGCGATTACCATATTCCGCGGCAATTTTGCCATCGAATAATATTATTCAGTTTAATTATAAATTGTCGCGGTGCTTTGTACAGATCGATCACACTTTTGATCGAGTGTAATAATTAATATGCGTTTATTATTGTCTGTGTGTACCATAAACAAACATACTACAGTGAATTCAAAACAATCGATTACTGCTGCAGTTGTGTGATTAATATATTATATTATATAAAGCAATTAATTCAACTCATAAGACCAATTATTATTATCAACGCCATACATTGAAAATCAGGGTTGCCAAAAGTAAAAAAATAGTAGGGACTTTTTGTTTATGATCGAAATGCCTTATGTATTGTTATCGATTTCGTTCACAGAAACTTCAGAATCGCATGTTATTTAACCGTTTCAAATGGTGTGCAATCAAAATATTCAGAAAATTGTTCCGAGGACATCAATCACTAGATAAAAATATATTAAGTTCATTACTTTATTGATAAGTAACAATTTTTATCTAATTTTTCATATTTTATTTAATTAATTATAGTATTTTTACGTGCAAGATCCAACACACTACAATAAAATAATATCTATAATTACTTTTTAAAAAAACCACAATTTTAATTTTTAACGTACTAAAGTAATTACTATTATTCAAATTTTACTAAACCATGCACGTATAACGAGAAAAAAATATTAACGAGTTCGTTATTATGCGGATATAAAATTACAGTACTGCGCATCTTTGGGAAAACAAAAAAATATTTTTAAAAGCAATAAAAGTTTTACGAGAGAGCTTAGTTTTTTTATAGGACTCGTAGGACTACGCAGTATAATATAGTACATTGTGTAAAAAGCATAAAAAAATATTATTATTAATTTCACGCCCTTTTCGTGATTGTTTACCAACGTTTACCGCGCAACACGAGTTCAGATTGTCTTTTAAGCGATCTACTGGATCGTATTTTATACAAAAAACAAAATTATAAAATTTCAAGTGTACGATTTCGTTTAAAGTTTTTCATATAGTCGATATTTAATTAAACTTGTACTCAATGGCTGCAGGTAGTGTCGATTAATTTCGAATTTGACTCTAAACCTAATTACTACTAAGTAATCAGTAGTATTTTCGAGTGTTCTTGCATTTGCATATTATTTAAGAACAATCTTTTAAGTAAGATATAGATTTATTTAAAAAAAGGTCATACTTAGACACAAAAATATATTTTACTTATTTTTTTGCTCACTTTGACATACTTAACTAATTTTCTCAATTTTCTAGTTCTCTTTAGCAAATATTTACTCATTTTCACGTTTTTGCGTTAAATAATTACTACATAATTTGGAAATAAGTAGGCCTGATTTTTTTTTTTACTGTTAGGTTTAAATTCAAATAATAATAAAAATATAAAACGAGTTAATACCAGTGTTTTTTTATTGGAACTTTCTTGTCATTGATTAAATTTGAGGCGGGATTGCAATTTGCTGGACGTAAAGAAATTTTAATGAATCACCCGAAAATCTAAACGAACAAATGACTTTGAGCATTTTATATTTTCATAAGCACTGGTATTAACAATAATATAGGTACGTCGCTCTTTTTCGGTGTACAAATGTAATATAAATACCGATATTCACAATGCTTTTATACATTTTGAAAACGCCAGTAAACGTATTGTTATACAAGATATTTTATTGCCATTGCAGATGAAAATGAAGTTGTCCCAGTGAATTAATTTTTTAGTACGGAAAAACTCATTAAAAAAGTAATTTTAAGTTTAAAATGAAAGTGTTAAAACTTTGAACATAATTTTTTTATAACTGTTATTTTATTGACATACCTAATGTTCAATTAAAAAAAAAAAACAAAAAGTACGAACTTGTTTATTCCAGTTGTTTTAATTTTCGGGTAAGTGAATTCCAATTTCTAACAATTTTCATGCAATAAATTCAACCTTAGTAATTGATTAATATTATAATTATTAAAAACGATTATCACAATAATAATAATATATGTTCGTTTAAATGTCAAACGTGTTATCATATACGTGACAGCTGATAGTGTCATTATATTTTTATTTATTTATTCTTCCAAACAATATATACGAATGACATGCGAGCTCTTATAATAATAACTCGATTAACAATGATACCTATGATGAGTCTACGCGAATATTGTTTTAAAAACATATCAAAAAAAACAATAATAAACGTTTGAATGCCAAGGTCATCCATACCCGTGTTTCGGTAACTATATATTATTTTATTTTTAATATTTTTAATTGCAGTACTGTTAATTATTGTTACGTGCAGCGCTACGGTCTCTTTAATCTCATTTAAATTTTCTTTGTTTATAAAATGTACCTGTTGCCTGCGCTTAATTGTCGGGTACACGCACTTCATAATCTCATTAACTCCACTAATAATTTAATACACTAAGAAGGTGTATTGCTCTCGTTACGCGGCGTAATTGACATTTGCGACTTACGTCGCATTTCATTCGTTTCATTGACTCCGCCGCCGCCGCTCGGACGAAAATACGAAATCATTTCCTGAATCCCACGACCCCGCGATGTCGACACTGCGGGTCATTTTCATCACGCTTTTCATTTCTCCTTGCCCCACGATTTACACGGTTTTCATTATTTCATAATCCTCAGTCAGACCTCTGCATAGTGGACACTGGACATTGTCAGTCACGTCGTAATTTCGTCCTTTATTCAGAAATGTTCGTCTGTTTCAAGTGTATTAAGCACATTTTATACAACAATGCTTGAAACTGGTGATGAAATTAATGGTTTTGGGTTTGTTTTAAGAAATTTTTTCAAAAATTATCCGTTTTGGTCATACCCAAAACCACTTTTCAAAACATTATCTTCGGCTACAGGTTTTGGAAAACTCATAAAACTAACGATATTTATTTAAAACATTTATCTTTTCTATTTATTCTGTATTATTTTTAGGTGCAGAAGATTATAATTTAATTTATACATTTTTTTGTTTTTATTCACACATGCACTCTTATGCGTGAATTTGCTCTCTAGATTTGCAAATTTTGTTGCATTTTATTCCATCGTCTCCTCACAGAAAAAAGCAAAATTATTTCCTTAATTCCTTAACTCACTACGATACTGACTGTCCATTTTCATTTCATCACGTTCGATTTTGTTTCACTTCTCTCTTTGTTCCACAAATCGTATAGTTTCCATTCGATTAAATAACATAGTCAAACAGTGTAACCTCTGAGTAGCGGACATTCGGTTACAGAAATATTCGATAAAAAATGATTTTTGTTTAAATTTATTAAACTTGTCCTAACTGTTGTACGTCATTTTTCATCAAAGTCGGGAATTTAATGCTAAATTTTAAATTCTGAATTTCAAATCGTGAAAGTACTCGTACTTAAAACGTGAAAATTTTGACTATGGTTTAAGTGACAATGACGATGGTGGGTTTGCAGAAAAAACTTCCAGTCCCAAAAATGTTGATAACTCTGTGAAAAAAGACTTTTGAATATTTTATTAATAAATAACAAATGAAATAACGAACGATTTCTGGACTTTCTTCTAATGTCAACACAGAATTATATTATATTATAATAATACTTTTTGTAAATTTGGTGGAGGACATTTCAGTCGTGAATCCTTCCACCCTCATGTTTGTATCCATGCCTGCTGTAAGAATGAGGAGCAGAACAAATTCCAACACAAAAGGAACGTTTATGATGACTCAGCTTCCTCATTAACTAGGTATAGATTATATTAAATGCTGTGATTAATTATAAAGGACCAAAATTAACAGCTGTTCGGAAGTGGTAATTCCGTGTGAGATATGGTATGTTTTTAATTTAAAATGCACACACGATAATCGCGTCGTACGACGAATAATATTACTCGAGAATTCTGTTCGAATATAATAATAATAATAATGAAATAAAAATACTGCGTGTAACAATCTATGTGCGAGTTGAATTTTTAAACGATTGTACACAACGTGGCAGTGGCCAATAACCTTTAAATTTTTGACAATGTAAATTAAGATAAATATTATATATTACTATGTGCGTGAAATTAACTCTTAAAACAAGTTATTACGGAATGCATACAATGCTTTTCTTTCTTTCTTTTTTCTTTTTTTTTTTACAATAACAATTAATTCAAACAATTCCGCGAAACCCAGGTATTCTCCGTGTTCACGTATTAATTTTAAAAGCGTAATTGCTTTGTGTACTTTATATTTTTTTTTTTTTTTGAATTATGATTTAATTTTTTAGACTACTACCGGAAAAAAAAACACGGCAGTTACGTTAATCTTTGGCGTAAATATTTTCACACGAATATATTTACATTAATAATTGTTAATTTGTATTTTCATAATCTTCTAAAGACTGTTGACATCCGAAATGGCAATTTTATTTATTTATTTATTTTTTTTTTTTTTGACACAATGTCCGGCGAATTCAAAAACTACAGCCTACTTTCTGAAAACTGTTGTTAGTTTTTTTTAATTAATCACTTTCAACGTGATCGTCGAGAAATAATCGCATCATATAATAAACGCTCTGAGGTAAATAAATAATATAAATAAAAATTTACGCGAATATTTTATTATAATATTGCGTCAATATTTGAAAATTAACGGCTACGCGTAATTAACACGTCAAAAATCGACTACTGTTATGCAAATGAGTCACTGAAACATAGTTTAATTTCGAAAGGGAGATAACCACAATAATATGCGTAGTGTATGATGTACGTAGTGTAGGAATTAAAAACCAAAAAATTATAATTTTTTTCTTTTTATTAATATTGATGTTTTTGCTTTTTAAACTGTCCAAAAAATGTATCTCTAAAATAGGGATCAAAGCCGGTGATGTCGATTTTGGTTTTGGATTTAAGGAAAGGTATTTAAAATTTACTTTTCCTTTTATAATTATTTATCTTTTAATAATTTTTTATTATTATCTATCTATATTTAAAATTCCATAGAGTTTGAATTAAAAAAAGTCCGAGTTCAACTGAGTAAGTTTTTTTTTTTTTTGGTCGTGCCTATGGGTGTAGGCAGTAGGTAAAAGGATAATTAGGGTATTTGATCCTTTCCTCCCCTCCCCCCAAAAAAAAAAAAAAATTCATCTTAGAAAAAGTGGTTATTATACTTTCATATTTATATCATAACTAATAAAACAAATTCGTACAACATTTTTACCAACCCACATTTTATATTCAATACACATTGCACTTAAAGTAACAATACAAACGCTCTACCATTATTATATCTATGTTCCTAATTAATTCGTATTTTCTGTTTAGATAAAATAAATTTGTACTTAATATTCAATTAAACGTCGCCGTTTCTTCCTTCCGCGTTTTAGAATGTCATACTATATGCGAATTTTACAGAAAATATTTTCTATCGACGCCCACGGTTTAAGCGTTCAAGAGAACTACGTTTAAACGGATATTGTATGAAGATCGCGGAAAGGATTAAGAACAGATTTTGTGGAAAATATTTTCGATTCGATGCGTCTCGATGGCTGTGGAGAATAATAAATTTGTTTAAACCACGACATCATCGTTGCGTGCGTTGGCGAGTCGATTTTGTGGCGGAAGGAAACGTTCAAAAACACAAGATCTACGACGTGCGATGTACACCCGATCGGGTAGTTCGAACATACTTGAAAAAATGAATGTCAAAACGTATATTATGGAGAGATAAAATGCAAAAACTCTTTCACTCATTCATAGATCATACACTGCGAGTATTTTAAACCGTAGTTGACGACGTGATAAAACTAACGTAAAAAAAAAAAAAAAATGTGCGATAATATTATTATGATACGTGAAAAACCTGGAAATAATATTAAGCCCAAGGTCAAAAGTCAAAAGTTAAAATTTATGAAAATAATAAATCAACTAAATAGATAGTAAATTTCATGAGGCAAAATTGAATTTTTTTTTGGTCGTAGATCAAAATTTAATGTAAGTTGATTTTAGAGACTGACACCGTTTCAGTTAACGACTTCGGAATATATTTAAGCACACATTTTCTGTATCAAAAATATATAATGCCATATTTTTCTATTTTTCCATTATATATTATGATCTGTGTAGTTGTTGAATAAAGCTGTCGGCTAAGTAAAAACCGACAGTTATTTTCTATTATTGTTACAATAATAATAATACAACGCCCCCGCAGCTGTTGAACGGTCGGAAGTTTATCCTCTTCGACTCGCACGCGTTTAATAATATCGATCAAACGCGCAGCAGCGGGCGATTTAGCCGAAAACTCTGCAAGGTCGAATTCCGCCGCCGTTTGTGTCCGCGGCGTTAAGTCTACAACTCTGTGTAAACACGGTGCACAATGCAATGCCGTGAGTGGGCACACAGCGTGCGTAATAGGTAAGTATAGTAGTAGCTGATACCACCCACCGCGGTGCGCGAAACCGAGACAGTAAGTTATGAAACCGAACGCGGAGGGAAACCAGAAGAAAAAAAAAAAATCAAAAAGCCGTGTCGAAAACGGATTAAGCGAATATCAAGCAGAAAGACATTTTCAACGCCCTTCATTAACTCAAGTATTCACGACTATTTGTTTATATATACTAGGTATAATACTTAAGAAGTATTTATTATTTTTTACCAATGCCTGTCTTAAGTTCACGTGTTTGCGTATCATTCGCTTACTACGTCATATGTCACTATTACACCAAGGTGACGTAGAAATCCATTTCAAGAAATACTTTGACGGCTAAGACATTTTTTTTGGTTTGTTAGCAATTTTTTTTTTTGAAAATTAGATGATTAGATAATACTATTGATGTTCGTTATACGAATATATATATATATATATATATTTCAAGAAAAAAATAAGTGGAAAAACAATTTATAAGAAAAAAAAAATGAGAATTATTGAGAATGGCTACTACGGGTGCTAAAATTATAAAAAACAAAGCTTTTGGTACTCGTTATTGTAAACAGTCGAGTTTATAAATTGTGCATTGAACAAACACTGAAGTGCGTGCGTGTGAATTAAAATTATAGAGTTGTTGTGCTCACGTACCGAGAATACATAAATTTACTGATTAAATTTTACTATATATCTCAGCACCTACAATATACAACATACACACAAAGATATTGTGTGAAATCAAAATTACACGTTATTTGCTATACACACACACACACACACACACAGAATATATAATGTATTATTATTATTTACCATGTATGTGCGTGCGTTATATATTAACCTAACCTAACCTAGCCACACAATAGTTCACACAAAGAAATCGAGCGCGCGCCATTATAACTTCGGTACATAGCCATATTATGTATGAACAAGACGTATAATAATAACAATAACAATTTATTCTGCAGCAGAACGTAGTAGTATTGCATATAGACTGTATGATATATAGTTGGCATACGACGCGAAACCTATGCAAGTGAATTTTTGAAGCATCGGGCACTCCTTCCAAGTTCTAGGTGCAGTTTACTGTATAATATAATATAATATAATATATGTACAGCTGGTGTAATACATAGGACGGTGGTTGTGCTCTTAATATGTGCTCTGCCAACAAAATGTAAGAAAAATATTTTCTCTATGTCAATATTTGACTTTATTTGTCATATAACACAAATATAGACTAAACTAAAGATGATCTTCATAAACTGTATCCTATTATTGGAATTCCGGTTAAATAATGTATTATATGGTATGCCAGCAATGTGAACGAATTTGAGAACGAGTCATCATGGAATACATTTAAAATTCTCAATAATGCCATGAAATAATGACATCATTTGGTCCAATGCATGGCTAAATAATTATATATAATATCTGTAGATAAAATGAGGACCATGCGAAGAACTTAGTTTCTGGGGTATACTATATTATTTATCCATGATTTGAGTGTAAGGAACATCACCATTCTCCTTGAATCATCCAAAGGAGAAACACAAAGAGTTCGAATTTCACAATTACATACGAGAATATTGTTATTGCATTTGAAATGTGAATCGCCACCTGAAATTTCTGTCGTATTTTGCCAGTCAGACTCAGTATTGAGAAGAATGACACTAAATTATTAATATAAAGAGTCTAGATTAATAATAATTAATTTAATCTTATCAAGACGAAAAAAATATATGTATTGGATATGCTATCATCGATCCAAATTCGTGTCATCTGAACTAAATTATCTAAAAGAATAAATATTAAATGCAAATTATTATTAATTATTTAAATAATGACAACTTAAGTCGAGAGGTACTGCATAACATTTAAGTCGGATCGTGAAATAATAATTTTCTCTATCCGAATTAAATAAAATAATCTTTATCTTTATCTAGATACATTAATAAATCTTTGATTTATAATCTATGTTCAACACTAGTCATTTCTTGAATAACACTACGGTTCCATAGGTAAAACAGTCGGAAGTTTGGAACTGTAGATGGAAATGTAGAGTAATTTTCTATATAGACACCCTGTATATGGCTGATAACCGGGAGTTCTGCAGAAGTCAACGAGACAGTAAAAAGAAAAACGGTATATGATTTAAATGTAGTATCCAAAACAGGAAAAACCAAAATTATATTATAAAGGTACACTAACCTACACCTATTATACAATAATTATTATAGCCTACTTAAGAGTCTATGAAGAAATTCAATCGTTATCGCGCGATTACATTTTAATGCGAAACCACAATGATATGTTTATCCGACAAAAATGTAACCGCATAATTGGATATCATCGCAAACAGTTCTGAACGATGATTTCACCAAGTTCACCCCGACACCTCTTGTAAGATAAACGTGCGCTTATGTAACGGTACATGTAAATTAAAATAGACAGTTGTAAATACAAATTCGGTCAATACTTAAAATACGTGCATTCTATGTGATGATGACAAATTTTAATTTAAAATGATTTATTTTTACTTTGATTTGTAATAATTAAAATATATGCAAATGTATTAAAATTGGCCTACTTTGTGTAGGCCAATTTGTCTAATATTGTCTTTGTGACAATCTAGTAAAGTATTTAAGAAGTCTTATTTAAAGGCCACAGTTGAATTAAGTCCTGAAAACCGCCTAATTGAATTGGCTCCCAGTTACACGAATATAATTTCCCAAAAAGAGTGTCTAAAACTTTACAACGTATGTCAGCGATAATTGTAAACAGGTTCATAATTTTGTAATCGAAAAATATTATAAACTACACAACAAGTTTATCCACCAAGTACTAAAACATAACACCTATAATCATTTTACACAATTTCTGAACAACACTCTAAATTTATATTATTTTTATTACTGTGCATAATATGATCATTTTATATTACGATTCATCAAATTGTGACGCGGTAAAACTGTACAAGATAGTATCTGCATAAAAATATGATACTTTTTCGTCACTTTTCGATCGGCACATCGATTGCCAGTTTTGAGACATTTTTGTGTTCACTCTTTAAATTACGTATTTAGAAACCACTAGTCTACCAGAGTCGTCAATGTACACTTTGTCGAATTTGCATAAAGTGAATTCCGTGATAAAAAAAATTGTCAATGAAAAAAAGACAGCTCAATTAGTGAGTGATAAATGATTACTAAACTTCAAATGGAAAATAATACATTTTCTAAGACTTTCTTTTTGCAGTCTTCACATAGTTTTTTTTTTACCGTACGTATAACAACTACTGAACATCAGTGTAGGCGTTATAACATTAAAACATTTTAACATTTTAGTATCACGTGTTTTTATAATAAAATAAATATCAGGGAGCCACTTAAATGGTAAATTATTTAAAGCCAAAAGTACTTTTTACGGTAAGATATCGACTACCTACGATCGAGAACGAATTTAATTGATCGTATTTAAATACGATTTATTATAAATATTATAAATTAATAATTGATTATTATAAATTTTCTTAATTTAATTGATCGTATTTAAATACTTGTATTTATAGTACATATTATTTTCTATTTAGAATACGTTTATAACGGGTATTTGAATAATACATTTCAAATAATACCCAAACATATTTTAATTACTTTTATTTAAATACCAATGCAATTTAAAAACTCTTTTGTATCGGAAATCAATTAAAAAAAAAAAAAAACACTAATAAGTCATCAACATCCGGGATCCGATTACAATGTGCAAAAAAATTAGTGCGGAAAATTACAAACTTCTGCGTCTCGACAATTACGTACGGTAAAATATAATTAGGTACCAACGGCAATGTTTTTGTATTTGTATTTTGGGGTTTTTTCGGATTTATTTTCAAAATCCTATACTAATAATACCCAGTGTATCGATTTTTCGTCGTCGTCGTTTTTACTTCCTCGTAGTGGCCGTCAACGTTCTCCGAGGTAAGTGTACGCGCGTGCAGCAGTCTTATAAAAAAAAAAAAAAAAACAATTTTTTTTTTCAATCACGGATTTTTTAATTCTCGTCGTCACCGGGTATTGTTTTTTTTTTTTCCTCGTCTCTGTCGAAATATTACTGTACACACACGTTGTTGTTATTATTATCATTATTATTATTATGTCACAGTTCTTTGTCTCTCTCTCTCTCTCTCTCTCTTCGCCGCACACCACCCGTCGCCACCCAGAGAACGTGACCGCCGTGACCGTGACTCGCGTGCCCGGTCGCGCGCCGATTACGAGAGCGGCGGCGGCGGATGAATCACATCTTCTGTTCGACACAGTCGAATACGGCGGCCGACGCACAGGGTTTAATGCCGCCATCGTCATCGTCGTAATAATACGACGATAAAATAATTAATAATAATTCGCGTGCGGTTTGGACGCGACGTTCTTCTCCGCGACTTTCGCAATCTCGCCCAGCGGCGTTCACGCGTTTCACGGCGTCGCACCCGCACAACACGTTGGTCTTACCCGTTTAAGACATGGCCATTGGTCAAACTTTTAGTCACCCTTAAGCCGGGAAATCGGACCACGCGAGTAAAAAAATAAACGAGCTGTTTTTGTGTGTGTGTGTGTGTGTGTGTGTGTGTGTTCTAATATTAAATGTAAATGCTATTTTTTAAGGAGGGGGTACCCGGCAACCCCAGAGTTTAAATCTGTGGTCCCAAATTTATATTGACTTCACATTTAGGTTTTCTTTTGTCTTCAACGCCCAAATATATCCATACACTATATTTTGTTCACTGTTGTCACAAATGATTTTTGATCACGTATAGTAAATTTGTTTTGTACTTACGGTATGGCTTTGGACAAACATAAACTAATCAAGATTTATTGATTTGATGATGACAATTAATATTAAAAGGGACTAAAGTACTAAATACTTTAAGAAGACTTATTAATAATTCAACGAACATTCGTGAAACGTTGTTGTTTATCGTTATTCGATTTTATAAAAAAAAAAAAAGTTACTTTAATTCAGTTATTTTAAGTCATTTGATAGGTTTACTTTAAATTATTCATATTAATAATTTTTAAATTAATTTTCGTAGTTAAAAAACATAATTTTTTTTCAATTTACCGTAACAAATGCGTAGCACGAACTTTATGAACGTATAACTTGCATTTTTCTAACCCATATATTCGTCTCCGTATAAACCAAAATTTATGGAGATCGAGTGAAAAGCTAGTGGTATTCCTTTTTCGGGAGTGATTAACTACAATTTATCGACGTAATACGCATCGAGTTCTAAAAGTACGACAATGGTACATGAAAATCCTTGGTTAAAACATGCGCAATCATTTTGAATCCCATCCCCTCCCCACAGGTATCCAAATACGGCTGTTGTTAATCCTTCTCAACATTTCAATGTATTCTTAGTTACAGATGTGAATTTATAATAAAAAAATTAAATAAACTTGTTACGTATCAATATACGGAGTCGCATATTATAGTGAAATCTGTATGCATATTAATGATTAATGATTATAATATATCTCTCATGTCATTAAGAATTTACTGTACGAATAGGTTTATAGGAAAAGACAAATGTACTCTGTAGTTATAATAATATTATAAAGATTGAAAGTATTATACGAATGTACTCTGAACACAATAATATTGGATAAATTTATATAAAATTTACCCTCCCTAGCGCATAGAAAGTAAACATCGTCAACTCTATAATTAGAATATTTAGAATATAATATTATTATTATAAATGAATTCAATTCTATCGAATCTAGTCAAGTTTCTCCGATCACGTGGTGGACTTAAATTTCTTTATCAATTGGCCACTAAAAACAGGTGCAAATAAGTAAAATGAGTTCCAAGGAACGAAACTAATAAAATCTCCAGCCATAAATCTTATTTAAAGAAATAGCTTCTTCATGAATAAGTTAAAGAATATCTACATGAATATATTAGAATTTATTGTAAACATAAATTTAAAAAACTAAAATAACTTTATTATTATGTTAATTTTTTAATCAGTATTGTTTATATATAAACTTATGTTATCTTACTTTGTTTAATATTTTTATGTCGTGCATTTCTGGTTTGTCTGTTAAGAATAATTAAGATAAATATCGTACTTAATACTCAGGGACTTCATACGAGTTTTTCTCAGAGAGGCCCAGTGTATTTCTTGTGAATCATATATAAGAAAATCAAAATCAAATAAATAAATATCACATTTTTTCGTGACCTATCAAAAATTCTGGAACAATTAAATGAAATAATTTGATTATTTACACACGACTGTACAACATAATATATAAATTATAATAATATGTACTATAGCGACAAACTATTAATTTACATGCAAAACGCAATATTTGAACTAAGAAATCAGTTCAAACTTGAATTGCCAAATCTTTAAATCCGCATTATAATATAGTATTTACACAACTAATGACCTTGTATAAACTACATGTAATTTCGGTTTTTATAACATATGTATGTACATTATATAAACTATAAAACTATATTATGAATATTTACTCATTATTATATTAAACGTTTTAAACAAACATTTTGTGATTTGAAATATTTCGCAATATTAATGTCGTAGAACACGACGCACAGTTTTAAATATCAAATGGTTAGTGAAAATCCCACGTTTTTCATCGGCTCGCTTAGGACTGACAATTTAGAAATTAAGCTCTTGTCACCGGTTAAATCTTCCGAGACTAAAAGTGGTAAGCGGTTTATACCCGTGCAATTCATGCCGTTTCGTGTACTACGCGTGAGTAGAACAATAATATGCAGTCGAACGTGTAAACATCGCAGCTAAATCATAATCATAACGTCATCGTCCGTGATTTTCGGAAATATCGATGCGATGAGACGAGAAAAAAAAACGTAACCTTTTTTTTAGAAAGTTTGCCATCGAGAAATTTTAAATCGTAAATTATTAGTCAATTTGCCGACGTCGACGGGAGCAACTATATGACTGACACGAGTGACGCCGGTTAAAGCACATATATAATATGTGAGTTAAAGTGACTGTTATAGCATTGATTCAATTGATACGCCAGTGACGCCGAGAAAACTTTTCTGAACCAGGAAACCCACTTGTTCGAATGTATTATACCTACCTGTTGGAACGTGTCTGACGACAATAAAATATGATTATTTTAACGAAATAAAAACTCGTCAAGTTCATCGTGGGTTGACGTGGCTTCCCACGATGACTTAAGCGCGACCAAAAAACATACTAAAAATGCATTTCTCTCTTCGGACGCGTAATAAAATAATACAAGTTTAATATTACGTTTGTGTGTTGTAGGAAATTATTTTTATCTTCGACACGCCGCCGCCTCTAATCTAGCCCAGACTACTAAGCACGTGTCATTTTCAAAAAGAACCTGTTTCTTTTTTTTGTTTTTGTTTATATTTATGTTTATACCATATTTTATAAATAATAATGGTACGAATAAAACAGAAACGTGAAAGTTCAGAGTCCATCTTCTAGCAATGCTAGCTATCGTATATGCATTTAGGTTTTTTAAACTAGACATTTGTCGATTTTCGCGACAATAAAGCGACTTCCTAATATTATTGTTGTGCCGTACGCGAGTCGTTTATTTAATTATCAAATAATTTACCGTGCATTTATAATGAACACTCGTTGTTATTCGCCTCCTCGTCGATTTCATTGTAAAACTAAATGGGCAAATTATAGATCTCTGCATTGTTTTACTCGGTTATTTTACACAATGACGACGATTACCATATTATTGTAATAATTATTAGCGTAGTGTATTATAATTTTTTTCTAGAGTTTGCCCACGTTAATAATAATCATTCTTTTCACTAATAACTCGCATATACTGCACGAAACTGCAGTACAATAATATTATTAATATTCCATACATTACTCCTGTTAATCTTTTCCCTGTAATATGCATATAATAATAATAATGATATATGACATTATATGGATATTAAATCAAGGTATGCATTTTCTTTCTTTTGGGTAATACATATATTGCAAACTGATAAAGTTGTAAGTGAAAAAGTGAAACGTGGATCCTTAAAATATCACTACATATCATGTTGTACTGTTCATACAACTATAAAATAATAATATTATTGTGTATAGGCAGTGTTGAGTTCAGATAACAAAAATGATATCGAGATAAATTAGATTACTAGCTAAGTAAACATCCAGATTAATAATATGAAGATAGAATATTATATTTTTATCTAGATAGATAAGCAGGTAATTTTTTTTTTACCTAGAATTTAAATCATTACCACATAATAACTTTTTTTTTTATTATGCTTCGCAAGCTATTGATTTTTTTGGATGAATAATGTGAAGACGACATAACCAGAAAGACTTGTTTTATACGTCAAAAATGGATAAGAGATAAATACCTATAAAAAAACATACATTTTACAATATATTGAGTGTACAATACCAATTATTATAATGTATGAAGATTACATCTACCCAAAAACATGGTTGTACGCCAGAGTAAGTACTTTTAGGCATTTTCTGAAAGTTTTTAAAGCACTCACAAAGATCTTTAATATTATATTCAAACTTTAAATAAAAATATAATATATAATATTGTATTTCATGAAAAAGGACTAAAAGAGTAAACGGTTGTTGAAAACAAATATGCACATTACGCTTATGAGATTTATCTAGATATTTATGTAGATTTTCATAATTTAAATCATAGATCATATAGATGCCAATTAGATACTTCATCTAGATGTAGGTACTTAATTTTTATCTAAATAAATATTCTAAATAAATTTATTTAAATATCACTCATCACTGTGTGTCTGCGTACAAGTATACATGTTATAAGATAATATTAAAATTTCTTACATTTCATAGTAATAATAATAAAAATCGTAATTAAAAAAAAAATAAAAAGGACATTTTTCGGTTGCTATTTTGGAATGAAATGGAAATTTTTTCAAAACATGCGTCTTCTGAAATAATAGTGACAATTGAAATTTGTTTTTTATTTAATCCGGTGTCCAAAAACGTATCGATACTTTTTCGTTAACATTATAGAAAGCTTCAAAACGTCTTCAGTACTCAAAAAATTAATTACCTACACTTAAATAACAAAAATCTATTCAGCGTACGTGATTTATCTACAGCCATCATCTCGGTTTAAAATCAAGTTAAATCCGCATCGGAACTCGGCGGCGGCGTCATTGTGTATAAGTATTTGACGAGATAAGATTTTAATATCCTCAAATGACAATAATTATTGTAATACTATTATTATTATAGTCGACGATCGTGCTCGGAGTGTACGAGAAAAAAAAAATAATAATAATAACGTACGATTGTGTATTATACTGTTTTATTTCCTACCGGAAGTGTTTCGAGACCGGTAAATAAATATTGCATACGTAATGCACCGTACGAGATGAAAACACAATGCGTCCGTATATAATTTTGGACACTGTTCAAGTGCATAACATGTAAAACGTTTAAGAAATATTGTAGTTTTATTTTTTTATAACATTAATTTTTTTTTCAACAAATACAAAACGATAAAGACTTTTGGTCACTCGGTTTTCGTCCACACGTACACGAAGACGAGTCCAAAAACGCGAGTAATAAAATACTGCGATTTAAAAAAAAAAAAAAGTGATTATTATCACGCAGTGGTGATGGCGAGTAACAAAACGTTTATACGAACAGCTAATGCAGTCCGTGACGTAATAATTGACATTTAAATTCGATAGTATAGTAAAGAAAAATTATTAGAAACCGGGAAAAATACGAATTATTCGAAATCTAAGTCAAGGTAAGTGGTGACAATATAGTACGGTAACAATAGTTCGATTACACTCGTCGTATTACATCAAAATTTACACCTCATTTAAATATCTCTTTTTACGTGAAACGAAGAATAGCTATTACCTATTTACACAAAACCCAAAATCCAATTTTCTCGGACTCGTCATAATTAGATCTTCGATATGTGTTCAGACATTACGAGTTCAATCGATCACTTTTTTTTATTCTTATTTTGAAATATTTGATTCGTTCACTTTCACACTCAAATGTATATTAATTAAGTCAAAAATTACTTAGTTTTAAATTTCAAATTATAGGTTTTTTTCATCCATATCAAACAAACGAGTAATGACAATGATGATGATGCAGATAACAATGTATAAAAATGATGAGGTTTATCCTTAGACCTTAACTTGCCTAGGATGTTACTCGTAAATAATAGAGCAAAATTCAGATTTATCATAAAAAAAAATAACCTAAAACTGCTATAAACACCTTATACTGCGATAACATTAAATTAAATGATTAAGATAACTTACGAAATTAAACATCGGATTCATATTGAATATAATATAATAATGTATATAAGTTTAAAGTTGTTTTACTGTCGATCAATAGTCTAATAAGTATTTCTAAAAGATTATTATTTTATCCTATAAATAATTTATAAGCTATTTTTACTAAAATGCATGACGATATTATCTTCATGAAAGTACACTAGTGTTTACAATAAACGATTTATAACCACCATTTTTGAAAAAAAAAAAAAAATGGTTTTTTCGAATCTAAATGAAAGTAAAAAATTACTTAGATTTAATAAAAGTGTAAAAAAATGAAATAAATTACCGGGTAAATTACTAAAGAAACACAAAAGTAAAAAAATATCCAAAGCAAAAACGATATAATATTCGAACTCCTTAATGATTTAATCACATTGTATGCTTGAAAGCTACATCCTGTAATTCATAAAAAAATAAACAAAACATGCATAATCCTATAATATCCTATAGCCATAATAATAATTATTATTCATAACGTAACACGATAACAAAACATATGCAGTGCATTAACGCATTCGTTTATACGAAAACAACATCTATGATGTACAATAGCTGCAACAATAGCTGCAGCAGCAATCGCGGGAGATGACGTTTAGCGAAAGAGAAAATAATAATATTGTTACGAGGAAAACAAAAAACGAAACTGGCGTAACCTAACCCGTGAGTGTTTGCGGTGAACGGCGGTCGCGAGAAATACAATGGGACCGGGCGAGGTGGTTTCTGAGCTACTGCAGACGGTATTGTATATACGCTATAATCTGATAATTAATGATAATAATTATTATACTATTAAAAACCAATATCCAGGATTTATATGCACCGAAAAAAGTTTATTGTAGTACACACATTTGTGCATCCAAAGACCTTGAATTGTGCACTTGGAGAAGGGACTTTGAATATTTTTAACATATGCATCAAGATACAATGGAATATTATTTAATTTCACATACACTTCTTGCTCAAAATCAAACCAAAGAAAATAAATAATAATAATACCATTTTTAAGTCAGTCATGAAATAACGATCATTTTAGTCAAGAAAATTAATTTTTTTTTGTACATTATTCCGGATTAAGTAATAAAATTGTGTAAGTCATAATAATTATGGTGTAAAGTAACGAAAAAAAATATATATATAAATTTGAGATAGTGTTTCAAATTTTTAAAACGTTTTAGTTAAAAAGTTTTAAAGAAGTTTATAAAAACATAACACTTTGCAACCCTAAGTGCGTGGCGTAATATATTGTAAACGCACAAATAATCGTGATAAAGTATACGAACGGAGAAGAAGGTTATGCGCGCTGAAACTCAATACGTCGTGAGTAAACACGCGCTGCTATAATATCATATATTATTTATTAATATGATACCAAAGTCATATACGAGAGCAAATGATAAACACACACACACGCACACACACACACACACAAAATGAGAAAAGGAAAGAGAGAGAGATAAGTTTGTGTGTGTATTTCGTTATTGATTGGGCTCTCTAACGCGCTGAAATGGGATCCGACTATGTGGCGTACAGGGTGTTTCATACTCACCCCATTTTTTAACCACAGAACCTAAGTTGCCTCCCGAGTTATTAAATGCTGGTGATTTTATTAAATTAAACAAAGAAAAAAAAATTAATATTAACGTTTGAATGAATTAAATACCTTTAAAAAAGAAAACATTAAATGGATTTTAAAACACTTTGTTCGTAAAATATAGTGATTACAATATAATGTAATGCATAGTTTGTCATACTGAATGTATAAAGCCCCGTCTTCATCTTCTTGAAATTCACTGTCCCAATTCTATGTGTCAAAACTGTGGCCCCCTTAATTAATTAAATTAATTTAAAAAAAAAATGATTTTGGGGAACCTGGGGAAATGCAAATGAAACATTTTGAGCGAACATAACTATTCATTATGTCGCATGCAATGTAGCTTTATAATGGCGAACAACATTTGAATTCATGAGTTATGTTTACCATTGTTATTTAATTTACCTTTCAATTATCACCAGTCTTTATTTTTGGTTTACTTTATTTTTCTGCACGTTTTGTTATTACCTACCGCATTTAACTTTTGTGTACATATTACTTCCTGACCCCATTGTATGCAATTATTAACCTACCTATGACATGTACATGTATTAATTAGCCATATCTTTAGTACCTTGTCAACCTATCAAATTGCTGCTTGGCGTTGATTAACCATTAATAATAATAATAATAACAGTAGTAAAATATAATTGTCATATTTAAGTTTTTTTCCATTAAATATTAAATATGTAAATTGGAATGTAAATAAAAACATCTTCTAAGTTATGAAAATTAAAAATTCTATACAACAATATTATCTATACATAAATTATGTAATATAAATATATATATGTAACTATATATAAATAATTAATAATTTATGTATAATATAATATTATATTAAAAAATATTTTCAAACGTCTAGAACTAATGAATTTATTACATAACCAATTTTACTTAGTACTAGGAATGAGAAGAGAGAAGGCACTTCGTGATCGAATATAATATTTTTTATGATGAAATAGAGAGGCTGCGCGATTTTTCAAGTGTTCTTAAAATGGTAATCAAGCTACATCTTCGTGATTAATGGCCAAATGTTGATGATTTTTATTTATTTTTTCTTAAGTTTTAAACCACTAGTTTTTAACCGTTTCGAAAAATAATCTGTTTAAAATAGCATCTAGGGACAAATCCGATTTCAATAAAGTAGCTTGTTGAAACTTTAGGACAAGTATTTCAATACGAAAACGTGTATACATAAAAAAAATTAAAAATTTTAAAATAAATATCATTGTAAAAACACTAGCTTCTTTGTTTCGCTCACAATCTAAAATTTAAAGTATTCACACTAGGGCTCTAAACATTTTTATTCCTTAAACTATATGGGAGAAAAAGCAAATTTCTAGCATCAAAAGGTTCAAAACATCAATAATATTTTTATACATATATATATATTACTTTTCATAAATTTAAAGAATCATTTAAACTTAAAGTGGTTTATTTTTTCGTGAAAGTGTAGTTTTATTTATGTTAAAAACCGTACACACAAAAATAAAGAGGTGATCATATTATTATTTTTATACCTTTTAGATTCTGAACGAAGTGAAGAAACTAGTGTTTTTACAATGATGTTTATTTATTTATTTATTTATTTTTAATTTATTTTTTTTTCGTGTACAACTTTTCGTATAGAAATACTTGTCCAAAAGTTTCGATCAATAACTTTTTGAAACCGGATTTGTCTCTAGATTGTACTTTAGAGAGGTCATTTTTTGAATTTCTCAATTCTTCAATATTTTTTGGAAAAAACTACCCAAAATTTGACAAAAACGACTCGGAAACCATCATTTTTTGATCCGAATTTTATGAAAATTTAAACTTAGATAGAAAATCCTATAAAAAAGATTTTGGCGCAAGAAAATTTTGAAAAAATGAAAAAAATTTTTGGACATTTTTCGGAAAATTTTTTTTTTCTTATATTATTAACTTCTTTCATTCAGAATCGTTTTACTGAAGAAATGATTTATCGTTTCTTTAAAATTTAATACGCCCGTCAAAAGAATACCACCCGTCGTGCGAAGTACACCCATCGTGCGAAGTATGTCCGGCTTTTTTATTCTGTGCCTCTAATACACATTTATGCTCAATTAAAAAAGGGTAATGTATAACTTTTACGAGCACTTCACAACACAACTGAGTAAACATGATTTTTGCTGCTACTAATCACGTCCACGAATGAAAAATGTTGTAAAAAATTTTGTGGAGGGTGTTAGCGTTTATTTTTTTTATTATTTTTATTATTATTACACAATAATGGAAAAATAGTTAAACATATATTATGGCAGAGTTTCCCAAATTATGAACCGTGACCCAGAATTAAGTCACAAAATTTGTTTGGAGGATCGCCAATATATTTTAAGACGTACACAATTATAATTATGAATACGCTTTAATAAACTCAAACAATAATATAAAAACAACTTTTGGGTCACTATATCAAAGTCGAATAAAGTGGTGGGTCTAGGAATGATGATGAATTTGAAGATACCGCCTCGAGGTCAGCAAAAAAAAAGAAATGTTAAATTTTCCATTGTTTTGTTTCGATAATAATTTAATATTACCCATGATGACCTCAGTCTTAGGCGATGCTTTCTTAGCTTAAAACATAATTAAATAGAGAGTGTTAATTGCTAATTTTAATTTTGCGTTTCCCGACTTTTTTACCTTAAAGGTCATTTTTCGACATTCAGTTTTTTTTTATTTTTTTTGTACGTTTACATTTGTTTTGAAATATTTTCCACTAATTGAGAAAAAGCTCTGGAGTTCGTTATCTTTTTTTTTTTTTTTGAAAAATGTATATGTGTATAATACAAAATATGACTAAACGTTAAAGTTATTTTAACAATATTTCTACTATTTCTAGGTCATTTTTATAGGTTTTTAGGGCATTTTGGTTGTATTTTAAATGTGATAAATACATGCTTTTCGAGGGATTTTTTTAGATTCTGAATGAAGTGAAGAAGCTAGTGTTTTTACAATGATGTTTATTTTTATTTTTTTATTTTTTTATTTTTTATTTTTATTTTTTTCTGTGTACAACTTTTCGTATAGAAATACTTATCCAAAAGTTTCGATCAATAACTTTTTGAAACCGGATTTGCCTCTAGATTGTACTTTAAGGAGGTAATTTTTTGAATTTCTCAATTCTTCAATTTTTTTTTTTGGAAAAAACTACCCAAAATTTGACAAAAACGACTCGGAAACCATCATTTTTTGATCCGAATTTTATGAAAATTTAAACATA
>JAIPRM010002918.1:0-28238 GCA_025469315.1 Stegophylla sp. TES_Ste_2020
CAAAAATATGCAACATAAATTTTTGTATTTCAATTGTATGGATTATGAAACAAATTTGTATCAAATCAGATTTTGAATATGCAGCTTCCTAAGAAATATGCAAATGCATAAAGTTCCGAGCCCTGGTAATAATAATTGCTTAAAGAAAAAAATTTAAATAAAAAAAAAAATGATGTTTCAATAACACGATTCTGAGTGAAGCTTTAGTTTATTCCAGGCGATTTTACTGAAATATTATATTTTGTTATTGCTGCAAAAAAAAAAAAAATATATATATATATTTTTACTTAGCTAAATTTATATCCCTCTATCAACTAAGAACAGGGGGGGAGGGGAGGAAATTTATGAGAAAAAAAAGTTGCAAAATAAATTCATATGTTAAAAATTTTCTTTCACCAAAATATTGTCCGAGTTTGGAAAAAAAAAAATTGGGCGTTTTTTCCCAAAATTTTAGAAAAACTGTTGAGAATTTCGAATGTCATTTTAAAAGTACCATCTAGAGACAAATTTTAATTCAAAAAGTTGCTGATCAAAAGTGATGGGCAAGTATTTCTACACGAAAAAGTGTTAACAGCAAAAAAATAACATAATAATAATAATTGTAATAATAATAATAAATAAATAAACGTCATTGTAAAAACACTAGGTTTTTCACTCCACACATCATGTAAAATATGTATTTGAAATTTGTTAACCTCGATCAATTAGTTTATAGACGTTAGAATTATTTATTTGACACAGTTCGTCAAATAAATGCGTTTTTTTTTTTTTTTTAAATACATCTAAATAAGATAAAAGATAATAAATTATTTACCCGGATTAATATTCATCTTATTGTCATTGAATAGTCATGATGAATAATAGATGAATTGATCTATTAAACATTAGTAGTCATGCTCAACACTGATCCGAGCGAAATCAAACAATTAGGTAAACATAACCTAAACTAACCCAACTAGATTGTATAATGTGCCTTTGAAGAACGTGAAAACCCTCAGATATCGTATTGGTGAAATCGTTTAGGTTAACAAAACCTAACCTAACCAAAGGCTAACAAAATCGTTAAGGAAAACAAAGTCTATTTTATAATTCGTGAAAAAAAAAAAAAATCTATTTTAGCATTTAACGTGCGCTCTTGCACGACGTGTACGTCATAGTAAAATATTTACATAATGAAGACGCGAGTTACTCGACTTAAGTTATTCCATTTTCGTCGAAATTCGATAGATTTTTAACGTGGAAATCTTTTTCCCCGATCGTGTACGCCACGGGCGGAATTTAGAATTTGATATTTAATTTAAAACCATTATAAAATGAACGCAGTTAGAGGCGGCTGTGATTGCAACGCATTATTTTCGCCATTCACTACAATGCACTGACTGTATATCTGTAGGTATATTATAAACGCAGCTTTTACGTTTTTTTTTTATTATTTCGTCCGAAAAAAATAATATATAAAGCGCACCACGGAAAACGGCCGGATTAACGAACGATCCGCGTGGACGGATTTAAATTTAGACACGTGACGGGTTTCATTATTATTATTATTATTATTGTTGTTTTTTTGACGAACAAATTATTAATTTTTTCACTGTCATGTCCCCAGACTTAATAACTCAAATGCGCGCAGATTACACAGTTCTGTTTACAGTGTATACACAACCGAAATCGATCGATACGTCCTAATATTATGTAATATCCTATATAATATCATATTAATTAGGGTCCGGATTTTAGTGGCCTTTTACGTCTAAAAATAAAAACGAAAAATTACTTGAAAACACCCCGCATCGCTACTGGCTTTATTAAATTTAGCTACGATTTAAATGTGAATGTACGATTTGTAGTGCTAGACTTAGAAATAAAATGGTTCATCAAATTGAAATGAAACAGAAAATTATCACTCAAATTTCATAATAGTGTTCTTAAAATTAAAAAATTACACAAAAACCTAAAAAAACTCGAGTAAAAACCAAATATTAATACTCGTTGATGATTGAATCACATTTTATCCTTAAAAAGCTTCATTCAGTTAAGCCATGAAATATAAATCATAAAAATAAATGTAAATTATCATACACACCCGAGTATAATCGAAATTAAAAACCAAAAACGCTCTTAGGAATAGATATCCTATGTTTTGAAAATTTATAGATGGATTATTTTATTATTGCATTCATTTATTTTGTTACGTTATTGTTGTAATATAATTATTATAGTTTTACAAATGAAAACAAAACTATTCCTACTTTGGTCCAAATTTTGTTGCCAACCTTCGGATTTTGCAACATGATGTGAAAAGCATTTATTTTTTTCGTCAAGGGTATACTACTGTAAGTTTTTATGATTATAGTTATATGCTCCACGAGCGCATTCAAATCCGACAACCAACGTTCGATTTATTTTGAAAAACCTACTGGACGGGTACTAGGGAATTTTGAAAACGTCAGTCGTAGTACATTTTCCATCTTGGTTCCTTATCGTTTTCAGACATATTTACGTATTTCACATGAAAGTTTAAAATCTGTTACAAACTTGAATTTTGAAAGTAGTGTTTTTGCACGAGTTAATTATAAAAGAAAAAAAAAAAAATTTAATGAAAATATTGTTTTAACCAACTCATAGGCATTTTTCAAAGTGAATATTATGATATACGTAAATCGAATTTCTTTGTAAATGCACTTGCTATAATATACAGTCTAACCAGATCAACCTTGGTCAAGAAATTACTGAACATTTTCAAAAACGGATTTAACCTGATAGCCATTTTTTTCAAAACCGCTTTAGTGACTGAGACTAAAAACCGGAACATAATTTTCGAGTTTTTAATTTTAATATAATCAGTGGTCAAAGTGGAAATTTTTTTTAAAACCCAAAATGAAAACCGTCGAATCTATCGCCGGTTTTACGCGGTAATTTATGGCATTTTAATTTCGTATAATTAAAAATCGTATCCGACTGCATACGGCTAGCCAGAAAGTAAATTATTTCTGGCTCTATCAGTAGTACCCATTCTGATTTAATGCAATCAACCTACTATTGAGGAGTATTTCGCTTAGGGTTCGCGATTGATCGGTGAAAACTACCAAATCCGTTTAGCCACGATCCATTACAACAGTGTTAACAAAATTAATATTTAAACCGACAAGCAATAGGGAATCAATTTTATTCGTTGAAGGGTTTTGACGGCTTTGGCGTGTCGTATTATCGAGTTTTATACAACTTTTTGCACATCACATAGTTCAGATTTATTTTTGATACACACCCAAAACAACATTTTAACAAATCGCGTTCGACAATTTTACACACATAATATCATGAATTTTAATTTGTTTTATTAAATTATATTTTGTAGCTCTTATTCTATCCTATTCTATCGAATAGCTTTAACATTCAAAACACTGTAAAATCAATAATCGTTATCGAAGAGTATAGACGTATCGTTTTCTAAAACTTCAACACGCCCACCAATAGTATTACATCCGAGGAATGTGCACGGCGCGGCGGCGCGGTGTACTTTCGGATTTTTAAAAGACTTTCTTCGTCCCCGGTATTCTTACCCTCATAAAACCGCTTTTATTCAATCCTATATGATGAACCGTTTCCATCATTTTTTTTTCTCATCATACCGGTCACGTATTACAATAAAATATATTATTATTACCTTTGGAGACGCGGGTCGCTGGTCCGAAAAGGTCGGAGACCCTTGCAGACGCAGACACGGACGCACGCGTTTTATACCTACGTGGGTTATATATACATTTTTTCAAGAAGAGGCAAATACCTTTTAAGATATTAATAGATTTTTTGTTTTTACAGAAGCCAATTTTTTTTTACATTTAGACCGAAATTTAGATGCCAGTAATTAAACGTTCACTTTGAATTCATTCTATTTGTTTCCATGAAAAATCAAGTGAACTCATTTATTTATTTATTTATTATTTTCTATAGAAAAAAAAAAAAAAAAATCCGAACATAATTTACATTCATGCGTTGAGTTTATAAGAAACAATAAATAATTTCTTCAACCGAATGACAATTATTTCGTCGTTTTATTAGAATTTCAAACTCTGATGATTTAAATTTTTTACTCATCTGATTCGAACAAAACGTAAATAAAAGTTTGATCTGAATGTGGGTAAGATTTTACAAAAGTTTCCACTCTGAAAAGTAAAAATAATAAATTGAATAATATGCTATGAAATAACTACGAAAAGAAATTGACCATTTTTTCGAATAAAAATTAATTGAGTTATAATAATTCTAACTTGCAACGCTTACAAAAAGTTATTAATTAAACAAAATTTGGTCATTGGCAGAAAAACGTATTTTTATTTTAAATATCAAATTGTTTTTTTTATTATTTTACTAGTTGAAGACTAACAAAAAACGAGGTATTTTCAATGTTCACAATATTCTATAATTATCCAAAAAGTGATCAAATTTATTTAAAAAGTATTTAGCTTATACTACACTATTTCTGATAATGGTTGAAAATTCCAAGTTTCTAGTACAATAAGTTTTGAAGACTTAACTACTAAAATTACTTTCATTAATTTAATTAAGCTTACATACATAAAAAAAGAAGAGAAAAAAGTTTAATTAATTTTGAGGTTCTTTTTCCTTGTTTTTAGAAAAGCTAATGAGAATTCCAAAAATGATCTCTTTAGGTACAATGTGCGAATAAAATTTACTAAACGGGTTCGTATTTTTAGTGCTGAGAAAATATTTCGAAAAAAAATAATAGTAAACAAACAACAACATAAAACAATTAGCTTCTTCGATCCACTCGGTGTTTTTCCTCAATCCTTACCTATTATAGCGGGGGGTAAATATGAAATCTAGAGATGCTATGCTTTTTTTTTTTTTTTGGATGGATACACATGAATGTTTCCCTTAAAATTTAAAAACTAACGGCCTTTCGAATTGTTTCGAAGCGAGCATCAGAAGTTCTAGTCACGCCGTTGTACGCAGGGTATTAACATAAAAAATTCAAATCGTTTTTCCAAAATAAATACAAAAAAAAGTCACTATTTAGACAAGAGACTCGCAGGGTGTACGGTGAATGTTTACCCTGCACACCCCGTGGCCACGCCTTGCACACACACACACACACTAGTCACTGGTAGACCGGACCGGGTCGTGTACGCGTTGTTTTTACCGTGTTTGCCGAACTTTGTTTGTTCTGAGCTGACGAACATACTCTAGTGCTTAAGTAATTGCCTACCGCTCCGGGCGAATAGCACCGCCACGACGTCGCCGCGATAAATACGCAATATTATTACGTCGCGACCATAGGGGGGGGGGTAGGTATGGGAAGGTTTCGCACGGGAGTAAAAACCCCTCCCGTCGTCGACAGCCGCGTACAAGGGGAGGGCGCCGCTATAGGGACGATACTCGTGTATTTTTTCATATTATTATTTTTTACCCGAGTAATACTGACGCGAATTCCGATTTGATGTATTTAATTACAAAAAAGGAAAAAAAAAAAAAAAAAAAAAAGAGTACCATGGGTATTCTTCGTGCCACGACTGGACTTGGTGGATGTCTGAAATTTTAAACAAACGATAAATCATTTCGCCAATAATATTGTTTTGATTGGAGCTTTCGTCACGGTGGTTACCAACGTTAAAAATAAACATTAATTGATCATTGAGTTACTAAATTTAACAAACGATGTAAACGTGAAAACAATACACTAATCCGTTGATGTCAAATTCTCTTTAGGAACCAAATGAAAAATTAAATCGAAATAAAATTACGGGAACGTGCATTTTATGCTGACTCAACTATTGAAAAAAGTGTTTAAAGATTTTTATACGGAAATGTGTTTACAGATCGGAAAAATAAATATCATTATAAAAACACTAGCTTTTGTAACAATTCACTAACTTAGAAATTGTCATATTATAATAAGGTTAAATTATAAAGTTTAATAACTACAGATTGAAAAAAAAAAAAACTATAATAAATCATCATGTTATGCACAAAAATTCACAAAAAAAAACAAAAAAAAAACTACCATAAATGTACCAGCTATATCGATTCAATGATTGGGTTTAAAGATTTAAAGTTTTATTTAAAAATTGCCAAAGATGTTCTCGCACAAGCTAGAGATACGTTTCTTTTTGTTTAGACTAGCCATATCCGATTAAGTGTAGCAGTTGTGACTCATTTATAAAATGCTGCCTTATAATAAATAGTTATTAAAATTAAAATATACTATGGTAATACGTAATACAGACTATCGTAAATATTGATAACGTACAATAACTTACAGATGTACAGAAAACATGTAATATGCTCGATTTTACATTTTATAATTGGAAGTGAATTGATGGGGAAAAAGTTTAATTATTTCAAAAAATATTTTCTGGAAACTATTTAGATATTATACTATAGAACTTATTATAACAGTTTTCTTTTTTTTCTTATTTCCAGTGAAAACGACCGTTTATACCAGAATGTACATAGTTTTGACTATAGAATAATGCTTCTGTTTTGTTTTAGAAAAGAAATAACGAATTTTTCCGACCCCCGGCTAAAGCCGCGCCAACAGTATTCCCGAAATTATATCGGAGTCAGTCTCTCCCGGTATCGATCGCCTCTATAAGCCTCGTTATCCTGGCTTTGCTGGTGTGCAATGTAATTGAAATATTATTATTATTGTTCACATGTCTCGCGTCATGACGTTTTATCGGATAAGACCTACCACCACTCGGTGTGGCAGCTAGTGCATATAACATGTAAGCGGGTTTTTGTTTGAGAAAAAAATAAAGTTATAAATATTTTACATAACAGTATAAAGTCAATAAATTATATTATAACAGTATAATTATTTTAGAAATTATATGTCAAGAAGTAATTTTCAATTTTACGGTAATCGCATGTTTTGCCGTTTTTTCTCAATTTTTCGTTTTTGGAAAAAAGTATTAAGAAATTGGAAAAATTTGCCTCTTTAAAGTACCGTCTGCATGTGATTCGGGTTCTATAGAGATTCTGATCGAAACTTTTGGACATGTATTTCTATATGAAAAAATGTCTCCAGAAAGAGAAAAAAGAAAAAATGGACAAACATCGTTGTAAAAACTTTATCATTCTAAAAAACGCACAACGTTCAGAATCTAAAATAATAATAAAAAAAAAAAAATTAAAATTAAATTAAAGAATAAACGTGTCATTGTCAAAACACTAGCCTCTTCGCTTTGATCAGAAAAAAATAATAGAAAATGGAATACCTAACTCTATTTTTTTTTTTAACGTATCAACATATTTCAAGTTATTAAAAGTTATTAAATATACCATACACAGGTTAATTTTATTTTGAATTCGAATACCCGTGTTACTGAGAAAAAAATAACAGAATGATATTAATGGAAAAGTAACATTTTTGGTACCATTTTATTTTTGTTTTCGTAAGAGGAGTTTTCACTTTCATCTGACAAGAGTACATTTGGTAACGATCGGGTCGTAGACGTCTGTTTTTGGTTTTTGATCCCAAGGGAAGCCGAGTCTTGTCGTATTGTGCTTCTTCGGATGTCACTAAACTTACACACATATTTAGCTTATGTGAAATATTTTAAAACAAGTATAATAAAATTTAAATAAAACGTATGTACTGTCTGTTCAGAATAAAATCTTATGTGTGTAAAGTTGTTAATTGAGGAAATTTGATAAAAAAAAAATGTATATATATATGAATTATAATAAAAAAATCTGGACATACTTTGAACAATGGGTATTCTTCGATCCTCGAGGAACTTTACAAATACCAAAATTTACCTAAGATTTCAATTTTCGACAAATACAAAATATACATACCTATATAAAATATATTGTATTATATGCACTTTGAGTTTTGAAAAATATAAAATATTCGTGTATTTTGTACTTAGAGGTTTGAAAAATACAATAAATATTCGTGTTTAGTAGCAATAGCTTTGAGTCATTTACAATACACATACGGCATTGGAATAAATTAATGATAATCAAATTATTATATAATAGTTCGTTAAAATATATTATGTATTATATAATATACAGCTAATGAGTAGACGAAGTTGAATAATTTACCGACGAGACACATACGATTATTCCAAAATTTTATATTTTTCTACAATATCGCGACGTTGCTACAAGAAGAATCGCTGTTTGTGTGCACAACAGTGACGGTGAAATTAACGTGCAATAAATATTACAGTGGATCCGGGGCGAGGAGGATTAAACGACCGTAAATAGCGGAAATTTTGCGCGGGACAAAGGTGTAGGAATGGAAATTAATTGCATACGACGTCGGAGAGAATAAGGAATTACATGTGAAATACGACCGAAAAAGCTATTGTTTAATTTAATTTAGTTTAGAAAAGTGCGCATAGCAAACGAGATATTAGTGTGGAAAATTTTAAGGACCAAAGGAACGAAAATTCGTATCGACTCGTTTTTAGTTCACTGTGTAAGGTAAGAGACTCGGGCCGACGTCAAAGGTCGGGCACGAACCCAAATTCGCAAAGTGTATGATCTGTAACACGGTAATTATTATAATTGATAAATAAAATTTCACGTGTTTTTGAGAATGACCGGTGTCTCGATTTTCCTTTTTCGGAGACTAATTAATATAATATTATACCTGCAATAATCACTGCTATTGGTTAATTAAAACGGTTATTATACTTGATAATTCAATCGAATCGAATATTACGAAGACGTTATTTTACTGCCCGAATTAACCCGAACCCAACACTTTTAAAAACACATACAATTTTCAACACTCGAAATCCCGTTTAGTTGTTTTTTGCATCAAAAGCTATTTCGTCACTGTTTTTTTTTCTTCTTAAAAATGACTTTAAAAACAAAAATAATTACATTTTTTTCCAGACATGCGTCTAGTATACTCGTAATAATATATAGCACTGTAAGAATATTGCCAAGTGCAGAACTACCCATTACAACAAATCATTCTATTTAGTTTTTTTGCATTTGATTTTTGTATTGAAAATCGATTATTATTATTATTATTATACTGATTGAACGAATTATTGTTTTTATGCAATATTATAATATAATCTTCTGTATTTATTAGTTTGTTATGTGAGTTGTGAATTGAAAATATTTAAGGCTTCTAGTTTAGAACCTCAGTGTTTTTTAATAAGTTTTTTTCTTTATCTTTTTGATGAATTGGAATGTGTTTTTTTAAAGCCATTGACCTCTGGCTAAATAGATTTTATGAACGTATTTGAGTATTTAGCTAGGTTGTATGCGGGTGATGTTTTGAAGCTTATGAATGTTTTATCAAGTTATAAAATACTCTGAGTTCTGTGAGTTTTGCATATTTTACAACTAGTACCTATTACTAACCAATTTGACATGAATTTAAACTCGTTTAACTGTTTTTGCTGTCTACAACTTTTTTTTTTACAAATACTTTTGATAAAATAATATTCCGATAAAAATAATTCAATTAGCTTAAACAAAATAAATGCTCCATTTCATGATATTTTGCACCCTCGGCGATCGTCCCATGTCGCCACCCTCTAGCTACGGCGTAGTACAAAACACCGTTAGCAGCGTACAATTTCTGCAGAACTCTCTCATCAAACGGAGAGCGTAGCGTAGCGGTGGAGGGGGAGGCCGGGAGGTTTAATACAAGTTCGGCCAATTAGCGGTCTCTCGAAAATCCTCTCACGATCCACCTTAACGGCGGCTTAACAAACGCTAAACAACGCGTCGATCGAACCGTATAATATTGTCTCGTGTCATATACCCGCGTAAAAGCGTCCGTGGTGATGGCGACCCACTTGTGGCGGTGCACAAAACGTCTGAAAAGCCCTCGGCACTCGTCACTCACCTCCCCAGGGGGGCCGGGGGGAGGTATGCGCACGGATGAGAACAATGAAGAAAACAGATTTTTCGAACCGTCCAAAGTGTGCACTGGAAACGGGTAAGCGTTCTCGAATGCGAGTGACAGACTTGAAAACGGAATTAAAAAATATTTAAGCGAAAATTCGATATATATACAGGACTCTGATCGTTTTGTGTGAATTTATCTAGATATACAGATAAACATGAAAATATACGTTTTAAATTTATCTGGATAAGATACGAATAATCTGACTTTTGTCTAGGTAATATACGAGATAAAATCAATTTTCGATTTTGAGTGGAACGAAGAACTTAGTGTTTTTACAATGATTTATAAATAAAATATTACTTAGTTAGGTTAGGTTATTGTACACGGGTAGATTAATTGTTAATATAATAATTATATATCGAATGTACAAAAATAGGAAAACTTGACGATTAATTCATTGTTTTCATGAATTCAATCTTATCTAATTCATCACCACGAACGAGGAATAATCTTTCGAATCCGACCAAAAACTAGAACACATCACCGATTTCTTTACTAGAACTTAGTAGTTTTTAATTACATACACAGCTAAATATTTGCTAAATAGTTTGAAATGATACTGAATCTATTTATTGTCATACAGTGCACAAAAAATTTTTTTTTAAATTACTAAACACATTGCTTCACATTTCATGACCGGCTTTTTGAGTCGCCGCTTATAGCGATCAAAAAATACTCTCGAACAAACGTGATCACTACAAGCGACAACAACCTGCACTGTAGATGAATAATTTTTGATTTTGACAAATCTCAACACTGGTTACAAAAACTATTAGGCCGTTTTCGTAGTTTCCATTGTCGGAGGTCGGACGAGAGAAAAAATGACAATAATAATAATAATAATAATAAATACAAATTCCAGATTTACTCGATAAAAACGTCGTCGGGGTTGGACCACCATTTGCCCGAGCAATGAAGGTCGTTTGGCAACAAAAGATTCTGTTACGACGTTTTTTTTTTTTTTTTCCATATCAGAAGGTTTTGTTGTAGAAAAATATCTTATTTTTTCCAAAAGAATTGGGCGTGTATTGTTTGTTTTCCATTTCGATGTTTCCATTGACATTAAAACGGAAGTGCTTACAGCGAAGCCGCCCGACGTCGTCGTCACCGAGTTGACTTTCGATTGTTATTTATTATTCGTATAATAAATAATAATACATTAATCTGGAGAAAACAGTTTAGGTTATATATATATAAAGTTTGGTAGAAAATAACGATGGTGAAATAATATATAATTCTGTCCGTTTGTTCGCGCGACAATCGAACGTCTCCGCGAGTTAAGAAAACACAAAACGGTTTGAAAGCTTTTCGCGTTGCGTTTCGGGTGAAAACACTGACTCGTGACGAATTTTTTTTTTTTAATTCCAAAAAAATACTTTCGGACCAACGAAAACGTGATAAAATCAGAATAAAATAATATACTTATATATTTGAACGTAAGTTAATACACCCGTTTAAGCGTAATATGGAAAATAAATATTCAAAAGATTCAATAACCTTTTGTCATCGACGTGAATTGTTTTTATTTAATTTTTATTCACGAGAACAGAATGGAATGCGCGTCAAATGAATAAAATAATAATGCCTAATAATTTTGAGACGTTCGATAATATATTTCGATTTTCTTTTGATATATAATTGAATGCAGTGTTTTCTAACTTGGAGGGGAGTACACATTGCTTGGGAGGCGTAAGTAGTCATCACACAATACATTTTTATTCATTACTGTATTATAATTTATTATTATTTAATTTAAAAGTAAATAATTGTGGTAGGGGTGATATTAGTGAAAAGTTAACACAAATGTTTACTAAAAAATACCCTGGTGATGGGTGAGGACTTCGGAGTTCAGGGATATTACTGAAGGGTATCAAGTGATATATTTGCTACCCCAGAAATATTTTTGAAGTAACGATACCATCATACTACTAACCCTACAAATACTATAATACAAAAACTCATTGTCACTTCGATATTTATTGAATAAAAAAAAAAAAAAAAAAAACAATGATTGTATATTTTAAAAATTATTATTCACCAAAATGTTTTACATATTATTGTCAATCTATATCTAAATTTTCATAAAGTTTGAATTAAAATAAATAAATAAAAAGCGTTTTTGTCAAATTTTTGGTGCATTGTTTTTTCAAAAAAGTTCGTAAAAGCTATTGAGAATTTTGAAAAATAACCTCTTTGGACAAGTGTTGGGTATATGAAAAAGTGTTTATAGAAATAGAAAATAAACATCATTGTAAAAACACTCACTTCTCTCAGAATCTAGAAGAAAATTGGGAACACGCTACTAAGTAGAGGTGTCTCTGTGCCATGTGCGATTAGATGCGTGTATGAGGGATCTTTCCGGATTCACCTGAAAGTTTACGATTGTAATCCCAATAATATTTGACGGTTTGGCTGACACTTGTATCACATAGGTTGAAGAGTCTGTGTCATCGATGTGGGTGTGCGGCGTAATCGTCTGTTTTTGTCTCGTTTAGTACCTATTTGTTTTTTTTTTTTTTTTGGCTTTTAGAGATAAATGTTCCTCGGGCGAATCGTCGGTCAAGTGTTGCTGATGCTAGACACGTATTTAGCATTTTGTTCGAGTGGAATGGGTCGATGATTGAAATGTAGGGGTGGGCGTTCTACGAGTGATACTGCAGTGAATCACTTCGATTCCATTAATTTTAATGATTCCCATTCGTTGTACCAGCACAACGATAATAGAGAATTGTAGACAGTGCGCGTTCGCCGGGTTTAAATTATTAGAAATCAATTTTAGTTATACAGTCGTAACACCTGCACGTAATGACGATGCTGGACATTTCGATCCATCGAAAGTTATCGACAAAATAGCTCAATACGCGATAGAATTCAAACAAATCTGAACTCAATACTGTCTAACATTGAAAATATAATATTATCTTATTGTTTCACAGTGTTTTTCGCGTGAAATATTGTTTATAATTGTACGTCGTTTAAATTTGATAGTATTTAAATAAAGGGTTTTTTTTTTTTTTACCTAAAAATTCGCCAAGTACAGAGTGTACTTAATTTAACGTTACTTTGCTTTGTTTTGCTTTATTCTTTTTTATCGACTAGATAAAAAAAATTTTAAGAAAATTTTACTAACCATAAAAAAAACTTTTTTATGAAGAAATCACAAAAACGTTTTTTCTCATTTTCAAAATTTCCTTGCGCCAAAATATTTCTCACATTATTGTCTATGACGATCTGTGTATGTCTAAGTACCCCGTCTAGAGACAAATCGGGGGGCTCGAAAATTTGCTGGTCGAAACTTATTTGAACAAATATTTCCATACGGAAAAGTGTTTACAGAAAAAATAAAAACGAGCATCATCATTACACTACTAACTTCTTTGTTCCACTAAGAATCTACAAAGGTATATCAATATAAATTCGGTACGTTATGGAAAATAACTTTAGCTCTGCATCCACCTTACCATAAATAGAAGACATAAAGAAAAATATGTAATTTCTGTGACTTCTAATCTTCATTGATTACAAATAACGAACAGAACATCACAGAATTTCGACGATTTGATAAAGAAAAGTCCGTAAAGTGAGACCTCCAGGAACAATGGCCAAAAAAAACGTTTTTATAATCATATTTTTTTTTTCCCCTCGTCGTCCACTGTGTTCGCAACGACAAACGCGACGAAAGTCCCGGATACCAGTGGCCGTTGGACACAGACGGACAAAAAATTTCGCGAGTATTATGGCACGTGTTGTGCCGTCGGAAACGCTAAACGTGTCTCCGAGAGAGAAAATAAACATTTATAATAATATATCATGAAACAAAGCATGGGAAAAAGGTTTGTGTGCAAAACGGGGGAAAAAAACAAACACAAAAAACGGACGAAAAAAGGTGGACACGGCCGAGAACGGAGTATTAACGGGTTTAAATTGATCGCGGTAGAAAAAAAAAATCGAATCTTTAAAACTTTTTTTTCTACCTTCCGATATAACTTCCTTTATAACTGCCGATTTTTTTTGTCACTCTAGCAAAAACAACAACACCACCCGCCACCTCTACCCTTCTGTTTGTGATTAAAAAAAAAAAAGACAAGGACAGGACGCGAGGCGATTCGAAACGAACGGCACTTTTTCTCTCTCTCACAATTCACTGATTGCAAATCAAAACTTTGCATACAAAAACGCTTCGCGTCGTACTGCCAATACGTGTACGCGTACGTTTTTGATTAATTTTTTATCAATTAATAATTATTGCTGCACAACGCAGAATACGTGTTGAACGTATTAAAATATTATATTTTGATTTTCTGTTCAGAACTTGCAGGAGTTTGAATCATTTCCCCATTCAAGATGATCCATTGCTGCTTAAAAGGATGTCCTGTGGTGATTATAACCTTTTTTTTTTTTCAAGGAAAATTTTCCTTTTTTACTGCGGAATTTTATTCGAGTCATTTTTTTTTTTTTTTTTTTTTTTGTGCATTTTTATATGCTGACATCGAAATTTGAACGAGTAGCTTTTGAATTATTCCCATTTAACTGTCAAAGATAATAATATTTTAGGTACATTAGATACCCAACGAGTATTCTCAATATATTACGCAATAATTAAATTAGAATAAATCAAAAACCACTCTTTGGAATTTAGATTTCAATACGTTAAAATCTACAGGAAAAACAACTCGTGTCGTCACGAAATGTCCTTGAATTGGTACGGAAAAAAATTGTATGCAAAACATGGTTTTCGTCGTAATTTGAACATTTTAAGTTTAAGAGGGAGTGAGTATACTTTATGGATAACGTTGTAAGAGGGAAGGTTCGCGTGTTCCAGATTTCATTGTACTTAAGACCAAAATTTACACCTGCATAGACACAATTTGAGAGAGATGACGAGAGGGGACAACTGTCACTGAACCTCTGACTGAGGGAACGACGAAATATTGTTGCGGACATTGCCCCCGCCGACTTATTATGGCCCTAACATCTTGAAAATTCAATTTAAATAAACATTTTGTATTCGAGAAGTTTTACTCGGTGCTTCAATAATAGGGGAGTGGTAAATTGGGGTGCGACTACACCTAAATTCTAGGGATTCCTAAAATCATAATTAACCCTGCCTGACCATTCTCAACCCATCGAAATAACTCTTATCCCTGAATTCTTTTAAAAACGCATTTATAACATGTAAGGAATTCAATAGCTATAATTAGGTATAGGTGAAATGTATATACTCACGAGTGTTTAATTTCTTGATATGCCATCAATAGTACCCAATTGTAAAGTAATTTTTAAATCGTTCAACGGAATACCTAAAATGGAAAAAATATTTCAAAACATAAAATGCTGAAATAATTAATTTGAACGATAATTAGATGATACGTCAATCAGAAAATACAATATTAAAATGTACGGGGAAAAAAGAAAAATGAAGGTTTGTGCCCTTTGCATTCCTTCGTTGCACCAATGAGCATGAGCTGTTTTAAATGTTTTACTTATTTTTATTCGTTTGTTCATAAAGTCGTTTTCTATCCGATTTATTTGTAATTTGTGTAAACAAGTATTTTTCATGGTTTTAAAGAAAAAATGATTAGGCATTTAATAATTATTACGAATAAGTATTACAAAACTTGGTATAGAAAATCAGAAAATTTTGATTTAAAATGAGTCAAGCAAAAGAAATTGGAACAGTAAAAAAATCAAATTCTCTTTGAATATGGAAAACAGTAAATTCAAATAAGGCAGTAAAGATGTGTGATGCATAGAGATTTTGAAAAACTATTTTTGTGAAATCAGTTCAAAATACGAAAACGAACACGACCGGTAAAACGTATATTTTATTGGAAACATTTTCGTGAAAACGCGAATATTTAAAAATCATCTGATCTACCGGGTGTTTGGAAAACAACGTCGCACTTGACGGTTACGTGAGGTTGAAATATGTTTGCACACAAGAACACTGGAAATCCGTCTTTTTATTTTTATATAATTTTACGGGTAAACAAAACGAAATAATATCGTTTTTCGTGGAATTATAATCTAAAGTTACTCTGTGTTTTTAATGGGAAAAAATATTAAATTATACATTATTATTTACTCTTTTTTTTTATATATATATATATATATATTTACAAAAGTCGAGTTGGCGTTGAAACAACTTGGACAATAAGGGATTATATTATTCGAATTGCATTTTATGCTCTAGTAAAACTGAGGGGTGATAAACATTTATTTTTCGTGAATATTTTTGGAAAACATTGCTTTTTCACACGAAGTTTGTAATCGAATTTCGCTCTTTACATAATGAATTCTCGTTATTAATCACTTATTTCTTTTAATAACAATATTGAAAATCGAGAAAATGCGACAGAACCATCAGTGTAACGATGAATGTAGAACTTCGTTGTTGTCAAGTGATTTACTGATCTATAAAAATGTATTCGAATCGTAGATGTAACTATAAGCTATAACGGCCGATTGCTTAACATTTCCGTTTTGTAAATAAAAAGTAAAGCGTGTAGACAAAAAAGCAGGACATACTTCGCACCACGGATATTTTTCGCTCTTCGGGTCGCATACTCTTGAAGGGTGTGTATAATTTTAAAGTGACTATAAATCATTTCTACAATAAGATGATTCTGAAAAAAAAACAAGTTAATAAAGAACAATATAATAGTTGTCATTTTCAACACACCCACCAAGAAGTTTTCTTGTCTATACTTCACTTTACTTTTACATAAAAATTGTCTTTTCATTAGATAGTCAGAAAAATTTGTATTTTAATGTTTACGTTCAATATTATGTAAATTTGCATGGATTAAAATCAGGACACAATTCGCACCATGGGTATTCTTCAACTCCTCGGATGGAATTTTAAGGTAAAAATAACATTATAATATTTACAAGTAACGTACCGTTTCAGTTGATTTTAAATAAGCTTGTTTAGAACAACTAATTGGACGCTCAGACGTAAGTGTAACAACGATTGAGTGTGTCGTGTTCGGTGTGCCAAGATTTAAAAAATAAATGGTTCTTTTGTGAACACTTAGTGGATTGGCAAATTTTTTTTAATCTGCAAAGTTCGTATAGAAAAAAAATATACGAGGTATAGGTTATTATCGCGTCTTATAGCGTTTTTTTTTTTTTTTTTTAATTTGAAAAACAAAATTATTTCTTTAACGTGGAACAATATTTGTGTCAAAGTGTAGTATAGCCATATTGTTTCTATTCGATTATTGCGCTAATAGAATAAAATTTAAAGCGAAACAAATTGTTGAAAAATATTTATTTTTTTTACTTTTATTTTCTGTTCTACATCAATAAAATAATAATTATAAATATTTTATTATATTAACGATAGAATGGAATATTGTTTGTGACAGTATAATATATTGCAAAGTCTAAATTAGCTCAGAGCTAATAATTTAATTAAAGTGTACGGCGAAATTATTTCCAATAATTACTAGATGCGGTCGTGCTGATGTATGTGTTAGTATACCTATGTAATATTGTGTAATTATCAAATATTCACGTCTTCAAAGATGTAATATTGTACTCCGATATTAATTTTAATATTTAATAACATGCATAATATATAATATTATGTATTCTGTGTCGAATCAAAGCACCGGTAACGCGTTAATTAAAACGTGAACACTGTTTTTTTTTTTTTTTTTTAATTTAATTCGCAATTTTTATTTCTAAAGTTTCACTCATTGGTAGTATTTTACACGCATTGACACTTATCTATATAAATTGTTGAATTGTTTAGTTATCTTTCATCTTGTCAAGATAATCAAATTTTTATTGATTTTAATTTTTAACTCGGGTAAAAAATTCCGTTTAGAAAATCGAGTAAATTGTAAATACATGGAAAATTTTTAGTTTTAGATTTCGAGTGGAGTGAAGGAGCAACTGTAGGTATTACTTATTTTACTTGATAAATTATAAGCTAATATTAAATATATATTATTACGAATATTAATATAAATTAATTTATCGAAAAAAAACCCAATAGGAGGAGAAGGAATTCCCTCGGGTTAACCTCTAATTCCGTACTCTCCCCCCATTTTTTTTTTTATTCCTCAATTTTGAACGTAAATAGTAAATACAATTTGTTTTCTCGAGTGGAACTCCTACTTAATTCTTGAATACCTAAACTTAGCGTTGTGACATGCTCGTGTCATTATTATTATTATTATTTTGTGACAAGAAATTTCATGAAATCAAACGAATTTTTTAAAGGCGATTTGCCAAAAGTACGTTTATGCTTGTAAATTACAAAAAAAAATTAAAATGCAACAGTTTGTTACTACTTTTTGGCAAATTATGTCATGAACCCCCGCAATAATTCCTAGTAAATGCTAATTAGGCTGTTCAGTGACAAAATGTAAATTATGACAAAACAAAAGGACATACTTTGCTTCTCGAGTGGGATACTCATGTGGGTGTAATGAATTTTAAAGAAACGATAAATCATTTCTTCACCAAGACAATTCTGAGTTGAAATTTTATTTAAGAAAACTTTACTTAAAAATTATAAAGATTGTTATGGTATCAAGGAAAAAATACATATTTTTTTTTTTTTTTTTACTTAGCCAGTTTTATATTTTACTATATTGCCTAACTAAGAATGGGGGGAAAAAATATGAGAAAATTGAAGTGCTAGAAAAACATTTTCAAAACTTTTTTTTCATTTAAAAACATTTTCATAATTTTCTTGTGATAAAATATTTCTTATATTATTGCCTATCTAAATTCAAATGTTCATAAAGTTTGGATTATAAAAAAATAAAATATAGTTTCAGAGAGATATGAATATTGTGTTGCGAAAAGTTGTTGTTCGACACTTTTTGATAGGTATTTCCATACGTAAACGTGTACGCACGGGGAATACAAAAAATAAAATTGAAATATCATTGAAAAAACACTAGGTTTTTCGTTGCATTCAGAATCCAAAAAAAAAAAAAAAACGTCTGTAAACGTCGGTGCAAAAAATGGGTTTTTCTATCGTAATTTAAAGGACTCTGTTTACCGGCCCCTGTGTACCTACACGGGTAAAAAAACAAAAGCAAAGCGTTTTCACGAGCGTTTGTTAAAATTGACTATTCGATTATTACGACTGCGCGAGGTGGTAAATAATTGTAATTACAATCGAGCATTGTTTCGGCGGCGGTCTTTATGCAATAATAATAATAATATGTTAAACAATGACGAATAGTGTTTATGCGGTTACACGTAAAATCAATCAGTCGCCGCCGCCGCCGCCGCCGCTTCCGTGTTAATTGACGCACAAGAACACACGGCGACGAAACAATGGTTGCCTAATGTCGCGGCGTTTCACGCGTTGTGGTTCCGATCGATTTCCATCCTGCGTGAAATGTTTTGTTAAAACCTTGCGCGCGCGTGTGTCTGGCAAACAGTGTGCTGGGCAGGAATAGTTTCCTGAATAATTATCTAATTATCTTTTTCGCTTCTTATATGGTCTGGAGAATTTGTTTTTATTTTTTTTTTTAAATTGTTCTCATAATTTTATCACCATTATTTCATTTTAAATTCTTGTAATAAATAATATTTTATGTTCTGAGCGGATAAACATTAATACAAACACCTTCTGTATTTCAGAAGCAAGGAAAAAATGTACTGTTATGTTTAAAATAATGTGCATACATAAATATTTCTAAAAGCTCTGGGATTCTCAGGGGAAAGTCGGGGAAATATTAAAATATAAAAGCGAGGCAGTTGCGTATCTGAAGCTACACTAAGGAGGGGGCGATTTTTATACTGTCCTTATACGCAATTTTTAGATCCTAAAACAAATTTGTAAGTTATTATTCAAATGCGAGTTTGAAATAGTCTTTCATCAGTCTTGTATTATTTCATAGCTTCTCATACTCAGTCTTCTCAAACCTGTCATGTATGATACAATCACGTCGTATTCATAAAATCGATAATATAATATAACTAGTTTTTATGTAAAAATTCGCACTTATAACAAAATATTTAGATCATACGCGTTATTATTAATATTATTTTTAATTATATCTATAATTAATATAAAATATAAGCTTAATTAACGAAGGTAATGATGGTACAACGACGCGACGGTCAATCAAATTGTGTCGGTAATGAGCGTGTTTTTACTGTGTGGCTGTTTTATTATTAATTTTAAATTGAGATTAATAAAATTGTTCTCTATTCGGCGTAAAAAATAAAATAAAAAAACAAAAACAAAATACGATGTGGGCGAATTGGAAACGGACTCCACCAAGAGTATCTGACCCTAAGAACGAACAATACCCGTGGTGCGAATTATGTACTTGTCTTATACTTAATTTTCTTTACTTTGCTTTATTTTACTTTTCATTTTTTTCTCGCGAGTTTGGAGCGGGGGGGTCTAAACCCCCTAAACCCCTCTCGTAACTACGCCGCGAGTACAAGCGTTTTTATTTCCCCATCGTACTGTACACGAAACACCGTCGTCAGAACCGTCTGCTTTAGAATAAAATATGACCCTATGTGCAACAAGATATTATGTAGCCATACTACTAAATTTCGAACAAACGTCTAAGTAGTTTTTAATAACACTGTGCGTTATGTATATATATATATATATATATATATATATATAATATAGGATATAATCGCGAATTTATTTAGAGAAAAAAAAACACACACACACACACACACACACACACACACAGAGTCGTCGTTGTATGGGGTAAATCACCATGTTAGATATACATACACATATTTTGAACGCGTACATTTGGAAACGGTACCACTACGTGATAAACGCGATGTTGTTTTGATTTTTTGAATATAATCCTCGCGAAAAGAGCATAAGCAGTGGTTGTACGCGTTTAGCCGTATTTCGCAGAAAGCGAACAATGGAAAATCTAAAATATATTCACGGCACCGTACGCGTTTAAAACGCAATATTTCACGAGGGGGGAAACTGCTGACTACCCCGTAAGAACCGCTCGCTCCGCTCCCACTACCACCACCCCCGTCCACTCGCGATTATTAACCGCGGAAAAAGTGTGCGTAACATCCGTATTAATATTGTAAATACTACCGATTTCAACAATTAGAATGTTGTTACGTACCAACCGATTCGTACGATTCATATTAAATTTGTTCATTTCGTTTGTTTGTTTAGTAATTTTTACATTGTTTTTACTAAAGACCACCACCAAGGGTCGGGCTAGGCTTTAAGAGAACAGAATACTTTAAAACAATCTCAAAATGAAACATTTCTTGGATTTATATCCTTTATTTTTGCAAATTTTACTGCCCTATATGCTATTCATAATCTGATTCGATAAAATTATCAAACAAATTTACCTCCTTCGAATGAAGAAATTTGAAATTATTATTAAAACTTTCAGTTATTTATTAAACAACAGTGATGATTTTTAAATTTCAAAATCATTTTATGTCTCTAATAGAAACTCACTCATTGGGGTGCTGAATGGAGTTAGACGGGGTGAAAACGATCATTTTGCTCACCTTAAAATATCGAATTCAAGTCAAGTGAAACCATGGCAAAACTCTGCATACGCCACTGTTCATAGCATATAGTTTAATATTTCTAATTAAAGTTATATTTTTATTATGCATTTTTTTTGATTTGGAAAAAAAAATTAACAAACTGTTCGAATCGATATTAACCGAAATCGGAATCGTATTTTGGATTTTCAAGTACCAGAACCGAAAGCGGAACTTAGATTTTATAATTTTAAGAAACAGAACCTATAAAATCATAAAGGTTCTTGTTTACTGATTTGCAATACTATTTTATAGCTAATTTTTCATTTTTTTTGCTAACGTAAATTTACTTTTTCAATAACTATTGAACGCACTTAGTACCTTAAGCATTTTGGTTTTTGATCATAATACACTTACAGCAAGATCACCGTCGTCGACGAGCAGCGCAATTTTATAATATTATTAAAATATATAGATAATTATTAGGTAATGTTTTTGAAATAACAGCGAAATAATTTGATAAACGTGTGAGCACGTGACGATCACGTTACATTTTTCTGTTCTTAGCAGTATTTCTGGGTATTTTAAGCGATCATGTCGTTTTATCGTTTAGTAAATATGCTAAAAATTGAGCCTAACGAATTTTTTTTAGCAAATTTCGTGTCAAAACTAATTGGTGAGAACGTGTTTTTCTATGATGAATCAGAGTAGTGTCTTGTAAAATCAAAATAACACGCGTACAACCTAGTAGTTTGCTATATTTAAGCAGTGACGTGCGAATTATTGAAAATTTAATAACTAGAAATTTCTTGGAGTATCCCTAACACCACGAATGTATCGGGAATATTATAATTAATTTTCAAATACTGTTCATAATATACAGTTTCAATATTTAATTAAATTTATCGTTAAATAGGACCTGTATCCTGGATTCGAATGGTAAATATATTTCTTTTCCACAAAAATATTACTCGAAAAAAGTATGTACTTTAGGTAATTGAAAAACATCTAATTGATATTAGGTATTAATCTAAATCGAGCTATACACTTAATACACTTAAATGTTAGTCGTTTGTATGAAAATTATAGATTTATTTTTAAATACGAGTAATTACTTTATGCTTATGTTAATATCGATTATATCTGTTTGAATTAGGTTTTATTTCGAACTGTTCACAAATCAATAAGGTATTAAATATGTAAACTTTAATTTGTTAAAAAGGCATAAAACTACCATTTATAAACATTTTTAATAATATATTCTAATCATTTTTTTTTTTTTTTACTATTCAATTAACAATAATTAAACAAACAAAATTAAAAACAGGTAAAACTACTTGTGTTAACTTTCTAATTTTCATGAAAACAGTAATATAAATAGAATAACTTTATAATTTAAAATAAAATGAACAAAATACGATATCGAATATATATATCGAAATTCTTTGAATCTATGTTGATTTTGTATACTCGTAAAACTTAATTATTTTAAACATTAAAATTTTTCGACTAATTGAAGTAGCCAATAAGACTTTTAGTGCACTTTATACATGTATTATTTTGAAAAAGTAATTTTTTTGTTTTTCTGGGAATTTTTTATTTATTTATTTTTTTTTTTAAGGTCATTTTTGCGAACTTTTATAAGTAATTAAAATCCTATCTCTAAGTATTACTATTATAATTATTTCACTACAGCTGTTTTACCTGACTCACGGGCCAATTACGAATGAAGTTAAAAGCGTACCCCGGAAGGTGACGAGAAAAAAAAAAAGAGTGTTTCCGAATACCAAACGAACAGCCGCACACACACACACACACACACAATACGTCACGTGTCACGTAAAAGTTCTGGGAAAGTTGTTATATGTTGGTAGAAAGGTCGTTCGTGCGCGCGTCGGTGGCGCAACAATGGCTGTATTATATAGAAAATTGTATATGTGTGTGTGTGTGTAATACGATATTTTAATGTTAAATTAATATTTGATTACCATTGTACTATGTGAATGCGCGTTCGCCCGTGTGTGTGTGTGTGTATTATGTAGACGAATGGTGCGAGAGAATTCCCCGTGGGCTGGTCGACCGAAAAAAAATCAAAACGTATTTCGGCGAAGGTCGCGCGGTAAACGGCGGTGGGTAATCGAGAGCGCCTCTCTCTAGTTTTCTCTGGGCTTTTTTTTTTTATTTTTTTTTTTTTATTATTATTATTTCAAACTCCGTGTTGGAACACAGTGAAAATTGCCCAAAAGTCGAAATTCGGCTCAACGTAGTCAGCCGACAACGAAAAGGTGACCGATTTGCGAATTGCTAGGGAAAACGGTTTTTTGTGATCGATTTAAATACAATTTGACGGCCATAGCGAATGACTTTGCGTCGATGAATAAAATAAAAGTAAATTTAATAGTTTCACACACGCTTTGAAAATGTTCTCCCGCGGGAAAACCTATTCAGAGTAATCGCCGTACAGATAGATCCTTTTCATAGTTACTGTCTCCGGGTAGAATCTTTTCATAGCCAATGTTCCTACATCATCAGTGGTATTTTAAATTAAAAACATCACTGATGCGTAGGAGCTTTTCATTTTCAAAATTTGGCTGATATCCGAGAATGAAATACGAGTGTAGAAATTAAACAATATAAATGTGTGTAATATACTTCAACCACGATTGTATCATTGGATAGAATTTTTTCTCTCCTAATCGATAATTCACTTTGAAAATATTGTATCTCGTTTAAATTAAAGTAAATAATTTTTATTTTTTCACTATTTAAAACTATCAACAGCATATTAAAATAGAAACTTCGTATTAAGCCTGAAAAATCGGTGTTTTTTCTTTAATCAATTAAACAGTGATTTTTTGAAAAATTACTAGATAGATCCTTTTCGTTCCCGGGTGATGTTCATATGGTACTTTATTTTTGGGGAAATACAATTTTTGATACGTTGAATATGTTTTTTATCTTGTAACTTTTTTTCTCATCAAAATATTTTTTTTCTGTTTACAGTTTTTGGATACCTATAGGAAAACTTTAAAGCATTGTTTTTTTTTTTTTTTTTTTTATTACCTATAAACTTTATAATTTTTAAATAAAGTTGTCCTGAATAATCCAATAGAGGAATAATAAATAATTAGCTGGAAAAATAGATTTTGAATAATTTTGAAAATAGATCTCATAGAGAAGCTGTAACTATAGAATAGAAGAAGACCAAGGACCGACATTAAGATAGATAATTGAAACTCATAATAGTCTCTCTTATTATTATTTTTTTTTACAAGAACCATAAGTATATGTAGTATTTTTCTCATTAAAAATCTATTTATTTTCATATTTGCATATTTAATTTTAAATAATAAATCTGATTCCTTTTAATTATATTGTATTGTGTTAAGTATTGTGACAAAAAGTGCTTAAATGCCTTTTATGTAATTTTTCATCCATTCCAAATGTTTTCATCATCATTATTTTTAAAGAAAATAAACATAATTACAACCCAAGTACGTATTAAAATCATCAAATGCGGTTGCTGAAAACGAATCTTTCGATTGCTACGTTCTCGAAACAAAACGCCTTACCTAATAAATTGTTCCCATGAAATATTTATAATAACAAACAATGCACAATTTATATCTTGTATAATAAATTTATTAGATAATTTTGTGAAGGATTTTTTTTTGCGTTTATTCACTGACCACTGTGTAGTTATATAATGTTAGAATAAAACGAAACTGAAAAATTTACTTTTCGATTTATAATAAAATGTACTTAATAATAATGTCTAACACTTTTAGTTTTCAGACTTCAATTAAAAAGAGAAATAATCGTTCGACAATGATAAACGAAAATAATTATTGATTTTTCGTGATTAGCTAATTTAAATGCTTACTGTTAAAATACATTTAGAATTTATCATACGTTTATTATAATATTATAAAGAAACGATTAAATTTCTTACAATCAAAAACTTAAAACAAAATAGAGTTTTTTTTTTTTTATTGTACTCGTATTTTGAAAATATTTTTTCTTATTTTAAAATATTTTTTGCATTTTTACGGTGCATTGTTTAAGGTTTTTAGATTAAGTTTTGAGTGATATTATAGTAATTTAGGTAATTATTTTGATTTCAATAGAAATATTCTCTACTTCATTATTGTGTATTGATTAAGTTTGTGATGCAGGTCTTGTTTCAGTGGCATATTTACGATTTTGTGTTGGGTAGTAATTGCCCAGCAAAAATTAACTTCTCGAAGAAACTGTTTTTTCTCCTTTATTTGAGATCTCGCATCACATTCATTAGTCTTCCAAATTATTTTAAACGGATTTCGAATTTAAAATGAAATAAGGTTTTGATTAAAATAAAAACCTTTTATTTATTGTAAAAATAATCCGTTTCGTCACAACTTAATCGACTCGACTATGTGAAATTTAGAGCTGAGGCAAAAAAAAAATAAATGGCTGATCATTCGTTTGTAAAAATGTTTAATCGGTTTCAATGTTTTGAAAATCTTATTAGAAAATAACTTTCAAAATACGAGACGTTTCTAAAATATTTTTTTATCTGTTTACGAGTTTTGGTAATGTATAAAAATTTTAATTTTACCCCACAATAGTACCGTTGCAGTACCATTGGGGTTGGTATTAAGTTTAAATGATTAAAAGGGATTTAATGAAAATCTTGTGTGTTTTAACATACCTTCTGATTTACTGGGGGATGTTTTCTTTACTTTAGGTAAAACCGTACAGAGTTTCTAAAAAATAACTCCTTTGAAGTGGATGCCTACCAAAAAAAAAAAAAATGACTTTTTCGTACAATACAGAGATGGTATCTTGAACTCGGGGGCTTCGGGGGATCATATATCACCCGGATCGACCCTCGTAAATACGCCACCAGCCCCGATTGTACAAGAATTTAAAATACTTCGTTATCATTTTATCGTCAAAATGATGGCACTCATTTACAGTCGTTAGTCGTCTTATTTATAGTTACTTTTTTTGCATTTTGCGCACGGAATTCGAGTAATATTTCCACCCCAGAGACCCATTTTATTTAATCACGTTTATATATTTAGACTTAGATTTTCTACAATTCAAATATATTTTTCTTCCGACGCCCGAATAAACAATGTAATAAAAATTAATTTAAATAGATAAAATCGTTTGCCCAATCCAATACACGTATGTGATTAGAGTATGATTAGAGTTGAGATGTTATTGATGATAAAACTGGCAAAAATGAATGCACAAAAAGTATACAATTTTATTTTTATAAATAACTTTTGTAAAAATTTACATTGGATAGTAAATAAATAAATGTATTGTACTCGTAAATAAAGTAAATCGTTTCCATCAGAATGTTTGAATATTATATTTTATTTTCAACAATCAAACAATTATTGTCAGATGGAATATTTTATCAACGGGGCGAAAAAAAAAAACTTCTTTCTACATCTTCTGGTAAACCCAGAATGCTCCAAACGATGTGATTTCATCTGCCAAAATATATTTTGATATATTTACTAATAATCACGGAAAAATAAATTAAAAATGTTAACAGATGAGATAAAATTCACCAGAGTCATTATTACATTTCTTTTTAGGTCATATATTTTGACAACGAACGAATAATTTAATAAATTTACATTTTTTTAATTTTATGTTTGAACATTGTATTATTAAAACCATACGGATTTCGAGTTGGGATTTTACATAAATTTCACTGAAAATGCATTCGCATTCAAAAGAAATTAATGTAATTCTTAAACGAATTACCAAAATACGCAAAAAAAAGGACAAGTACGGAATCACTCGGTGACGAAATTAGATTTTTAGCTCACCTAGCCGCGAATAGACAAACATGTGCGACTTCTATGACTTTTCATCCTCTATATTTGTGATGCAATATTTTTTTTCCATAACCTAAGTTCAGAGTGTTTAAAAACTGTATTCTAGTCAATATTCGAATACTTTTCACTCGTATTTATAATAATTTTTGAAGTGTCTTTTTAAAACGCTGACCCGTCACCAACCGACGCTGAGGTCGACTATAACAGTAACTGCGGCTCTGTCCTGCTCCTGCTCCTCCTTTTCCTTCTCCTATTGCTACTCCGTATAATAAGGAACGTCGACTCGCGGACAAAATGTGAATTTTCGAAAGCGAAAACGAAAATTACCGAAAACGTCTTTGTACGACACCCCCTCCCCTTCCCAATCCCACAACGTCGTCATCGTCGTCGTCGGTGCGGTGCGGTCATTAATAAATCATTTTGATATTATTTCCCCGCCGTCGTTATTTTCGACGGTTTTAATTTCGTCGTTTTCTCTCGTTTCTCAAAGGTACAGAATATACTATATACCTAGACCCATACCGTAAACTTTTTTCTTTCACCGGCTAAATATCGTCTTACTCTTATAACATATATATATATATATATATATATATATAATATATTATGACGTATTGATTTTCCAAAAGGCATTATGTGCCCGTTCGACAATTTTGTTATCTCTCTATTGGATATTCTCGACGAATATAAAGGGATCGTCGTCATCTTACAAGCAAGGACCCTCGACGTCGAATTTCCGAATAATACCCATATTAAAAAAGATTATATAAATTAAATAAAACAGAAAAGCTTTATATATATATATATATGTGTGTATAAAAAGCCGGACATACTTCGCACGATGGGTGTACTTCGCACAACGGGTGGTATTCTCTTGACGGGCGTGTTAAATTTTAAAGAAACGATAAATCATTTCTTCAGTAAAACGATTCTGAACGAAGGAAGTTAATAAAAAAATAAATATATTTTCAAAAAATGTCCAAAATTTTTTTTCACATTTTCAAAATTTTCTT